>JADMNL010000025.1:193637500-193927500 GCA_016271365.2 Neoceratodus forsteri | reverse complement strand
TTGGAATAATTAGCCCTGGCAGTATAGCCTAGAGGTTAGAGGAACGAGGTGTGAACGAGCTTGGTACATCCAGCAGACCAGACTTGAGTCTGATTCTCACAACCTCCACTTGCATACTGTGCGACTCTGAGCAAGTCACTTAACCGCCCAGTGCTCCCAGGTTGCCACTGAAAACAGGCACTTGTGCCTAGTGGGCCTTACCCAGTTACCAAAAAAAAAGACTACAAAATCACATAAAGTACACAATCCTCACTAATTCCCTTGAAACCCATGGTCCTACTGCACATGTAATAAATTGCCCTAGCTACTACATGGGGAGTAAACACCTCTCATTACTGTACTACACATGGAATACATGGCCCTAGTTTACACAGAATACATGGTCCCACACAGTATCATGTCAAATGAGCAAATGCATCTGAGCGCTCACAAGTTGAGTGACAGAAGAATAACATATTTCATTTTAACGAGTTGTGCTTAATAAAGAATGTAATGTCAGTGAGGGTGACTGGTGGTGGGGCAGTATTTACCCTACAGTAGTAATTAGTACAGTCTCAGAGATGGTTATTAATAGTAAGGGGGTTCGGGTGGTGAAGCCCCCTGACAGGGGGTACAGGGGTACAGCCCCCCACAGAAAATATAGTGTAGCATTATATAAGTGTGTTAGATACTGAGCGGTTATTTTTTTGTTTCCATAGTAAATGAATGCTGTTGTTGGCTTGGTTGGGATTGTGGTTCCATCCTGGCATAATGGGTAGAGTAGGGTGTTAGATAGGTAGGGGTGTTTCTGTAGTTGTGTCTTGTGTGCTGTCATAAGTTTGAATCTAGCAGTGTCTCCTTCAGTGTTCTGGGTGTCTGTATTCAACTTCTTTTGTGTTGTTCATGAAATGTAACATGGAGCAAGATTTAGGATTGTTGTCGTTACGTTTTTTGTTTTGTTTTTTATACTGAAGTTGCTGTTTTGACGTTAGCTGTTTTTGATATTTACTTGCGCTCATTTGTGTTCGCTCATATGGTTGGCGCTGTTTATTTTCCATGCTTTTGACATGGAACCATCCCATATTACTACACTTGCAGTACAGGGCCCATCACTACTACTGTTGTAATAAATGACCCTCACTAGTAAACACAGCATGCATATCCTTCCCTACTACAGTTGAAATAAATGGCCCTCATTACTACCCTTGGAATAAATTGCTCTCAGTACCACACTTGGAATCAATGCCCCTAACTGCTACATGTTGACTTCATACCACTTACCTACTACACTTAAAAAAGGTAGTCCTACAACACATGAAATAAATGTCCCTCACTGCTACATTTAGAATAAATGGTCCCACTAAAGCAAATTATATTAATCACCTTCACTACTACACTTTGAATAATTGGTCATTATACTACACATTTGTTTATTCTCTGGTAACTGGATAACACCCACTAGGCACCGTGCCTGTTTTCAGGGGCAAGCTGTGAGCAGTGGGGAGATTACATGACTTGCTCAGGGTCACACAATGTGCAAGTGGAGACTGTGGGAACCAATCCCAGGTCTGCTGGATGTACTAAGCTCATTCACAGCTCATTACTTTAACCTGTAGGCTATATTTGCAGCCTCTATGGGATAAATTGTCCTTACTACTGCACATTAAATAAACATTCCTTACTACAAAACTTGGAATAAACAGCTCTCACTGAGAATAAATTGTCCTAACTTCTACACATGAAATAAAAGGCCCCACTAATTCACTGAGAATCAGTGGCACACCACTACTACTATTTTTGGAATAAGCAGCCCTTACTGGTACTCTTGGAAGAAATAGCCTTTACTGCTATGCTTGGAATGAATGATCACTCACTACTACACCTGGAATATGTTCCTCACTACTATACCTGGAATAAATAGCCCTCCATGTAATAGCTGGAATCAATGACCCTTACTACTACAGTTGAAATAAATGGCCCTTACTGTTACATTTTTAATAAATGGTCGTACTACATATGAAATACCTGGCACTCACAGCTACAATTGGAATAAATAACCTTATAACGTGTGAGAAAAATCAAGTGCTGTGATTGGCTAAACCACCAGTACAGCCATGTCATTATGTGCCCACAATTACATGCCTGCACTTCTTTCAAGGTGCCAGACTCTGCACCTTAAATAACCATCAAAATATCACTACACTGCATACTCAGTGCAGATGACTGCTGTACCCAACAGGGAGATATAAAATCAGCTTTTTACTGTACCCATGGTGCTTCACAATGTAAATCAGTATATGTGCTATTATATTTCTGTACTCACTACAGAAATAGAAGACTACATCTCTCAGTAAGGTAGTATTGTGTCATATTCACTGTACGCACAGTGCCTCATTTTGTAAATCAACATATGGGGCCAGATTCACAAAAAATCTCAAAGTGCAGTGCAAACGTTTGCCCAGGTTCCAAAAGTTGCTATTCACAGTCGGATAGTGCACCGCACTATCTGACTGTGAATAGGGCCAGTACAGGGCAGCACTAACCCAGGAAAGCCACTGATAACCTCACTAGCACTGCCCCGACATCCAGCCAGGTGAATGACCCCACAACAAATAGTGCAGGTGCGCTGTTTCCTATTCACTAAAGCTCTCATGTAAATGTGCCCATTGAACATGCAATGAGCTAGGTGTCCATTTGCATGCCCATTATGGGCCCATTTACAAGAACTGTGGGTGACTTACTGCGCCTGCCCAGCCCCTGTGCGACGCAGCCACAGTACCTGGTGGTGTAGTGATCCTTCCCCTGTCCCAATCGCCGACCCTGTAATAATAAACATACTGTTTCCTTGGTGGTCTAGTGGTCCCTCCCCTGTCCCAATAGCCAGTGACTGGCCCTGTAAAGTCTAGTGGTCCCTCCCTGATCGCCAATAATCTTCCCTTTATAGAATTATTAACATTTCTCTGGTAGTTCAGTGGTCCTTCCCCTCTCCCCCATGCTCTGATCACTGTCCCCATGTCATAAATGAAATTCCCTGGTAGTCTAGTCTAGTGGTCTGTACCTCCTCCCCCATTCTCTGATTGTTGTCCCCGAATCATAAATGGTATTTCCTGGCAGTCCAGTGGTACCCCCTCCCTGATTGCTGATTGCCGTCCCTTTATAATAAAAATGAATTCCCTGGTAGTCTAGTGGTCCCTCTTCCCTCCCCCATTCTCTGATCACCATCCTCATATCATAAATGATATTCCCTGAGCTGGTCTGGAGGCACTGAGGGCTGAGGTGGTGGAGACCACACCTCATGCCATGCTGATGACCCAGGGTCAGGAGCGACCTCGAGTGTCGGAGGGTCAGTCGAGGGGAGGAAGGATTGAGCATCCCAGGGACTACTGTCCTCCTCTGGGGTGGGGTAGGGTGAGACAACCACAGTTGTGCTGGCTCCTGGTGGTGTCTGGGGGTCGGTGTAAGCAGTGGTGCACTGTGGGGACAGCATGGATGACACTGGACGTGCAGTGTGTGGAAGCGCGCATGGCAGCATTATTAATGCCATTGCATGCCCATGCCATGGGATAGGAACATTGGGGAAAAATCCTCCAGCATGCAAGATGAAGTCCAACCCATCAGCGCTGCACCACTCCAACTTGAGATGCTCCTTACAGATCTAGACCTTCGGCTTCCATGGTGGTGGGGTACGTACCCGCCGTAAAGCAGCCGGTGAGAGGAACGGAGGAGTGGATCGAGCACAGGCACTCGGAGTGGCGTGGGGCCACGGGTCCAGAAGGATGGGGGGTGACCATATGTAATACCTCCCCAGCAAAGGAGGGAATAAATAAATAAAGAAAAATGAATGAATAAATGATACTCCCTGGCAGTCCAGTGGTCCTTCCCCTCTCACCGATTGCCATCCCATCATACATGTCTTAAAATTTCCCTGGTAGAACTACTAACTATCATATCCTTGGTGGTCTAGTGATGCTCCCACCCCTCCAACCCCATAGGTAGTACCCAATACTTCGCACCCCCCATTCCGAAACAGAGCTGGTGACTGGTACAGCCCTCCTCTCACCACCACGGCCAGCCACCTACTGAGCTGTCATGGAGCACATACTGTAAACAGTACATGCCCATTGATTGATAACTCAGACTGAGCTGTCAGTCAGCACTGGCCCCTAGCTATTCTGGGGCCCTGTGTGAACCTCTTTGCTGGAGCCCCATATCAGAAGTCATGAAGCCCCCAAGGAACATCCTCATCCCTATCATGGCCTCCATCTAGCTTCATTTTTAGCTAGTTTTGTACCGTTTTTGCACTTTACTTAAATTAGTACATACTGGACCAGGAAAAAGGAGGTCAACTGGACAGCTGAGTTTTTTTGGGGGCCCCTCTGCTCTTGGGGCCCTGTGTGAATGCACAGTTTGCAACCCTCCTAAGGCCGACTCTGTTGTCAATCACTGGGCGTGTACTGTATACAGTATGTGCTCCATGACAGCTCAGTCAGTGGCTGGCCATGGTGGTGAGAGGAGGACTGTGCCAGTCACCAACTCTGTTTTGGGATGGGGGGAGTGGTGTGTTGGGGCACTACCTGCCAGGGTAGGGGGTCCAATGAACCACCAGGGATATGATAATTTGTAGTTCACAGGATGGTGATTGGTGATGGGGAAAGACCACTGGACTGCCAGGGAAATTTTAAGACATGTACAATGGGATGGTGATCAGTGATTCGGGAGGGACCACTAGACTACCAGGGAATTCATTTTTATTATAAAGAGATGGCAATAAGTGATTGATGGGGGGTACCACTGGACTGCCAGGGAACATCATTTACGATACAAGGATGGCGATCAGAGAATGGGGAAGGGGGAGGGACCACTAGACTACCAGGGAATTAATTTTTTATTATAAAGAGATGGCAATAAGTGATCGATGGGGGGTACCACTGAACTGCCAGGAGTATCATTTATGATACAGGGATGGTGATCAGAGAATGGGGGAGGGAGGGACCACTAGACTACCAGGGGATTCATTTTATTATAAAGATATGGCAATAAGTGATCGATGGGGGGGAGAACCACTGGACTGCCAGGGAGTATCATTGATTATATGGGGGATGGCAATTGAAGCACAGGGTAGGGGGGATGGACAACTAGACTACCAGGGAATTTCATTTATGATACAGGGATGGTGATTGGAGCATGGGGAAGGGGGAAGGGATCACTAGTCTACCAGGGACACAGTGTTGTGGGTCGGGGGGGCGCCTTGCACTACCTCTGATGACCACTAGAGTTGTGCAGAGTTAAGAGGAGGTTTTCCTTGGTGGTATTTTCTCCATGCAAGGGAACCCTGCAAAAGGCCCTTGCGTGGAGAAAATGCTTCGTGAATGTGTCTGCACTGATATGCAGGTCCCTTCCCCTCATTTGCATTATGACCCTCTCAAAACTGTGCCCTGGTGCAAACTGGGGGTTTGTGAAGTTTGAGGCAAATCCCAGTTTGCACGTCACAAACTGGGTTTGCACCAGGGCAAAGTTTTGTGAATTGGGCCCAGGAGCTTTTATAGTACTCTCTATCACTATTTTAATAAGAGACTGCACCTCTCAGTAAATAAAATTTAAGTCACCTTTATACTCTACCCACAATTCTTTGCAACATAAATCAGCATGTCAGATGTTATACTGCTGTAACTACAGAGATGGAGAGGGCTACAGAGATGATAGCAGATCAGCAGGGTAAGGCATATGAGGAAAGGCTAAGGGCACTGAACATGTACTCCTTGGAGGACAGCAGAGAGAAAGGGGACATGATTGAGACCTTCAAGTACTTGAAAGGGATAAATAATGTGGATAAGGAAGGTCTCTTTAAGCTAAGTAGCAACCATAACATGAGGGGGCACAATCTTAAGCTGGAGGGGGGAGGTTTAGGAGGGCGGTCATGAGATACATCTTCATGGAGAGGGTGGTGGACACTTGGAATGCACTGCTGGAAGAGGTGGTCTAGTTGAAGATGATGGGCAGCTTCAAGAGATGCTGGAACAGGCATGGGGAAGGTAAGGATCACGGGTAGGGAGGATGGAAAGGTTGGGGGAGTGGGGGGGCAGCAGGGTCAGTAGCTCAAACTGTGGACCCTGCAATACACACAGGCTAGATAGACCAAATGGCCTTCTTCTGCTGGCTTCTCCATATGTTTGTATGTTCATATATTAAATCTGCATGTGAGAAAAGTATGTGATACTGATAAAGGGGTTGACCAGGTCTTCAAAAATGTCAATAAGCTAGAAACCAGAGCACTTGTTTTGGAGTCTACCCCTACAGCAGGGGCAAAAGAGAGAATGATAATCTTGCTCATAAAATACAACTTTTGGAGAACCCGCTAATATGTGACAGAAACATTTGTATAGGGTGTCTGTCAGACTCACTTGATAAAGAGCTTCCGTGGGTGGGAGTTGGTTAAAGATGTTTTCATCTCCGTCTCTGCTCTACCCTCAGATTTCACCCCTCCCCCCCAAACTGGCTACAGCATTTTGAGTTCAGAATAAAAAATTACTGAAGCAGTATACAGCCAGCTCACCTGTATCTACAACATGTCTGCTGAGTTACAAAGTGCTGCAGTGGGAAAATCAGTTCTGACAACCTTTACTTTTAAGTCCGATTGGGACCTCATCTTTAAACTACTGTAAATGAAGTCCTGATATACCAAAACATCAATTTTTATGTTTACCCAGACTAGTCCTTCCAGACACAGCAGAGGCACCACTGTTTCCGGGCCTATCACCAAGATGTACTGGATTCAGGAGCAGAATTGAATTTATTTGGCCCAGCAAAAACAAAAATCATAAAAGATGACAATGTCCATAATTTCTTTGAAACAATTTGGTTGCAGCTTATTTATGCTCTCATCATTTCACAAGATTCTGAACATGATTCAGCCATATCAGGAACCCACTGGATAAGAACCTTGTTGAACTTGCTAAAATTGCTGAAGCCATGGACTCCTGTACTAAGTGATTTTTTTACATTTGTTCTAAATATTTTTTTGTAATCGGGACTCCCACTTTTAGGACAGCTGCGTTCTGAACTGAACATAATCTAACTATTATGGTAGAATTAAATAATATAGATAAATAAATGATTTAATATTTCTGCTACCTACATGATTATAATTTCATTCATCTGATTAATAATAGATAATATTGACATTTTTTAGAGGCTTTAATTTTCTATTTCTCTGATGGGTTTGACTAAACACTGTATATGGCTGTTAGACCAAGTGTTGCTTCTAGTTTGCATTAATAGTTTATTTAGTTGCCTCCTTCCAATGCATCAGACAAGCTCAATTAAGCACTTTCTGATCATATAAGTGGGTTTTTGTTAAGTTACTAAAAGCTGATAAATTGTACAATAGAAAAATAAAAAGCTGATAAAAATTAAAGTTTAAAAAGGGAATACATTTTCCTCACTACTACACTTGAAATACATGACCCTCACTATTAAACGTGAAATACGTTACTCATTACTATACATTAAATAAATTACTCCTCATTTCTACACTTGAAATAAATATTCTGCACTAGTACACCTGTCATAAATTGCTCTACTACACATAGTATACATTCCCCCACAGCCACACTTGGAGTAAATTGCCTTGTCTACTACATTTGGAATAAATGTCCCTTATTTTTAAACTTTTGGCTACGATTCCATACTACACATGAAATAAGTTCCCCTTACAGCTACTCATAGAATAAATAGCCTCACTACTATATAAAATAAAATAATAAATTACCCTCACTATTACATTCCAAATAAATATCCCTCACTAATATAGTTGGACTTAATGATGCTCATAGAATAAATTGACATGGAAGCTACTTTTTTATAAAGTAACCCTCAGTACTACACATGAAATAAATGGCCATCACGATTACATAGGAATTCAGTGGTCCTCAAAACTACACTTAGATTAAATCTCACTACCATAATAAACGGCCTTCACTACTGCAGTTGGAATTAATGACTCAGGATCACATTTGGAATCAGTTGCTCTCACTATTACACATGGACTATATGGTCTTCACTACTACACTTGGAATACATGTACTAGAGCAACCAGCAACAGGGAAGGTATCTACAGGTTGGTAGGCTAAGGGTCGGATAAGGTAGGAGGGTTAAAAAAGGGAAAAATAAGAAGCACCCTATTTAGGGTAGGGTAACAAATAACTTAAAGGCAAGTGAAAGGGTAGGGTAAGAAATAAAGATAAGTGAAGTGGATAAGGGTAGTAGACAACCAGGGCAAGTTAGGTAGAGGTTGGTGTATTAGAAAAGGGAAAACAAATGACACCCTGTTTATGGTAGGATGACAATAACTACAGTTCACTGAAGCATGCAACAAATTTTCCCCACTAAAATGATGCAAAATTAGAGGTACCTCAGCTGTGTGGATCACCCCAACTCTACTAGCCCTAATTCAAGGCAGGGATAATCTTTGGAATCGAGCAAGGGGCACAGGTTCACCTGCTGACCTGCAAAGCTATAAAGAAGCCCACAGTAAGTGTACTCAGGAGGTAAGAAAAGCTAAAGCAGATTTCTACAAGGATCAGCAGAATAAAAACTAGTGCAATGGGAAGAAATTTTGGGACGACCTAAAAGACATCCTCAGAAGCAATGTCAAATCATCCCTGACAATGCTTAACTCTAATGGAATGATCACTATGGCCCCCCTTGGAAATAACAAATACCTTTAATGAGGCCTTCACCAACCTGAGGTTGGTTCTCCTCCATCACAAGGTGCCTGAGGATAGTGATGATGACTACACTGGACAAAGTAACGTACCCTACCACGACATGGATCTCCCCAAATTTTACTTTAAGTATGTTACCGTAAAGGAGACCTTCAATTATGTTAAAGGAGTTCTGGGGAAAACAAGAATGGGTGGTGATATGGTAGATATGAAGCTGTTGGCCCTAGCACTTGATGAAGTAGCAATTCCCCTAACCAAGATTTATAACTTGTCCATGCAATTCTCACAGTTCTCTGAAATCTGGACTGCCGCTATAGTAATACCCTTGCTTAAAAGTGGGGACTGCACAAATGTGGTCAACTATAGGCCAGTCTCTATCTTCACCCGGTGTCCAAGTCATTGGAAAAAAAATAGCCTCTGACTAACTCGTCTCCTACTTAAATAGGCATAACCTGTTGTGCAAACAGCAACACAGCTTTGGGAAATGTCACAGCACTGAAATGGCCCTCATTGAGTATACAAACCTTTTGCATGTGGCCTTTGACAAAGGGCACCCAGTGGGAGCCATCTACATAGACCTGACGAAAACCTTCACCCTCATAAACCACCCACAAAGATGCTTCTATATGCTGACAATGTGGAGATTTTCAACAGTAGTTCTCGGCCTGGCGAACTCTCGTGATCTACAAAATAGCTTTAAACCACTAGAGGACTGGTTCAGAAGCAATAAACGTGCCCTTAATTATAAAAAGACAAAGACCATGCTGTTCTCTGGGCCTCACCAGAAGAAAAAGGCTCCATTCTCTGGTTATCCAAAACACACATGGTGCTACCCTTGAACAGGTTGAATCCTTTAAGTATCTGGGTGTCACCTTGGATGACACGCTTTCATTTGCCAAACATGTGGATAACATCGTGGATCAGGCCAACAGAGAACTAGGAGCACTCTCTAGTTAATGATTAAACTTTACCCCTGAGGCTAGATGCCTGGCTGTTTCCAGTATGGTCTTCCCGCTTATTGACTATGGGCTCCTGACATATGGAGCAGCCTGTGAATCAGTCCTTGGCAGAGTAAGATTTGTCCTCAGTAAAGCTTGTTGCTTTGTAAGTGGGGCCAATAGACTCACCTATACTTGCTCTCTGTATGCGCTCACCAACTGGTTACCACTCTATGACAGGCTAAAATATCAGTCCTGTCTGATGGCAAAAAAGCCTTTCTTGGCCTCACCCTAACTGCAATCTGTGACCTCTTTTGCCCGGTCAACAACCAATACTACACTAGGAGTATGGCCAGACAAGCTCTTGAAGTTCCCTTTTGTAAAACAAGCCTGGACATTAGTTAATTTGCTACCCTGAATGAACTCCCAGAATCCCTAGTGGGACTCCCCAAAATTTCACTATTTAAGAATTCCCTAAAAAGAGAACTCACAATGAAATTTGCCTGATGTTGTTTTAAATGACCACTTACACTCTGTTTCTGTGTTGCTCCATGACTGTCATCTGCCTGATTTCTCTCTTGCAATACCTTTGTTTGTAACCCCAATGTCTGTACCTGACTAGGCTGCACTTGAGCTGGTGAATGTAAGTTGTATATTATAGTTCTTTGTCTTATACTGACATGGAGCCTTTGGAAAAGAGCACCTGTGCACAAAGGTGTTATCCGAATAACAAATAAATAAATAAAAAAAATAAGTTTCAAGCAGGTGAAAGGGACATGTAGGACTACAATGGGAGTAGAAAGGAGACAACAGGGTACAGGGAAGTTTAAATAGGCAAATAGTAAAGGAAGGAAAGATAATGGCAGTGGTGGAGTGCTGCAGGTATGGGGCTGTATTCTTTTGGGACACATTCTGCGGGCTGAAGTACTGCCCCATTTGTACTCAGTGGTGGATCCAGCATTACTTAAAACCCTGCAGCAACAGGACCCTTCTTTGACATTTACATGGCAAAGAAATATCAAACATATTTATTTATTTAGATTTTTATAACCGGGTAAGCTCACTGAGACCAGGGTCCCTTTCTCAGGAGCAACCCGAATTAGTTAAAGACAATGATTACATACAATTAGCACACAGTAGTACATACATTGGCAGGAGTACACAAGTAGATTAAGCATACATTAGAATAGGGTATGGAGTACGTTACAGAGCATGTCAGTTACATTTACGTAACAACATAGTAAGTTTACATACACATAACAGCATAGTAGATTAAATCAGACATGTGACATAAATACCACCGTGTTTTGGGCTCAAGCTGTGGGACAAACAGAAATCACAGCCACCAGGACTAGGTTCCAGGCTAGCGGTTATAAACACAGAGACTAAGCTCTAGCAGGTATGCTTTCAGGCCTGACTTAAAACCCTGAGTAGTACGACAATTAGCTAAGTCAGCAGGGAGAAGGTTCCATAAGTGTGGGGCAGAGTACCTGAAGAAGCACTTACCATAATTAGTTTGAACACGAGGGATGTCTAGGGGATGGCCAGTGGAGGATCTCAGACCCCAGCCCCGGGCTTTGAGGTTTAGCAACCCACGCAAGTGAGGAGGGGGGCCAGCAGTGGTGAATTTGAATGTCAGGTTCAGAAAGGAGTAGGCCAGCTTGTGTTGCATAGAGGGCCAGTAGGGATCAGCGAGGACCTCACAGTTGTGCCTTCTTGGTGGGGAGTTGGTGGCAAAATGAGCCACCCTATGGTAGAGCGTAGTAAGTTTTCTTTGTTCACCCTCCCTAAGGGACTGCAGCAGGGGAGACCCGTAGAGGAAGGAGGGGAGAAGGGTGCAGTTAGATATGGCGCAATGGGCCTCGAGAGAGAGAGTCGCCCAGCCTATAAAGAAGTCCTAGATAACATAATATAACATTTTCAGCACAACAAATATTACTTTAATCATGGCTCACTCCCAAGGGTTATCACGTTCATTACAAGATAATAGACAAAGAAGTTTTCTGTCTGCTTGTTGACAGTACAACCCCTTTTAAAGCTTCCCCATTCATTACTGCACAGGATCCTTTTTAAAATCCTGGATATGACACTGTACTCACCTCTTTGGGTTGCAGCAGAGGTTGATGAACCCTGGGCTAAACTGGGAAGGGTACAGAGAACCTTCTGCACACCCAGGGGCCAGTAAGTCTACCACCACTCCCCCAGAGGATGCCTAAGCAGAGGCAGAGTGGTTGGACCTTGGTATGCTCTGGGGGGGAGGGTGAGGGTGGCAGAAAGGGTACACACTCCTTCGCCTTTACCACTGCAAAATCCCTTCACCATACTGGTGGGATGCAGCAGTTCAGAGGAAGCACCTGTAGCAGTGGGAAGGGAGGGAAAAGGGGGTCCTCAGAAGGGGACACCCCAAGGAGGGAGGAAGAGTCCCCCAGTCAAGGAGGAAGAAGCTGCTGGTGGGGAACTATATTGTTAGGAGGGATAGACTTGGGAGTGGGGGGAGGAAGGGAGAGGGAGGTGAAGTGCCAGAGAAGTGCTTCCACTTGGAGGGATGGAGAATGTATCCAGAGGATCGCTAGGGTAGCAGAAGGTGGGAGGGAGCTATATGTCATTGTCCACCTGCGGACAAATGACCTGGCAAAGGACAGGGTGGGAGTATTATGGAAGACTGAAATGTACAAACCTGAGTGCCTGCAGCCCAAAACCGATTGCCAACCAGTAGCCAGACACTTCAGAATTGCCCATGGTGTAGTTTGTAGTCCTAAATAAGGGGGTGTGGGTGGTGAAGCCCAAAATGAATGAAAAAAACCCTCTGCCGCGGGTAAGACCCGAATGTCAGGATACCGAGTGTCAAGCAATTGGTTTTGGACTCCCGACACTCAGGCTTGTGCATTTCAATCTGTTGTAGTATATCCCACAGGGTAGGGGTAGTTCAGGGAAATTTCAGGGAGTTGGGGGGGAGCTTTGAGCAGGTGGCATGCACAGTGGATTTTGCCAAAGTGTTACCTGTGTAGAGCCGTGAAGAAGAAAGGACACTCCAAACCAGGCATTTAACAATTTGTTGAAGGCATGGTACATGGAGGAGGATTTTAGCTTCATTGGGGACTGGAGGCCAACCTGGGAGGATATGGGTCTCTATAAAAACAAGTGAGATAACAATTGCCCCCTCCCAAATGATGAAGCAGCAGGCAGGGAGGACCTGAAAAGAGTAAACTCCCCTAGGGCAGAGGTGCAAGAAGAAAAGGATGGGGTCAAAGCAGAGGATGAGGGGGTATAAATCAGGAAAGCAAGAATAAAAGAGGAAAGGAGATAGGTAATGGAGAAGGTAAAAAGGGAAGAGGTGGGTCAGGGGAAGTTTCATGGAGCAACACAGACAGGAAGGGGGGAAGCAAAGAAGCATGCAGGAAGGGAATAAGAAACCTAGAAACATAGAATCTGACAGCAGATAAGGACTGCTTGGGCCACCCAGTCTGCCCATTTTACCCTACCTACACTGTTGCCGCAGGTTCTCCTTGATGTTTATTTAATGAAATGTTTCACCAGGAAGGCACGCTGAGCAACAAGTTGCTCATCTCCCGGTGCAACCTGGGGGTTAGGGAACAATGGGCTAGAATACAGAGAAATGTTACAATGTTGGAATACAATTTTCTTACTTGCATACAGTGAGAGCAGGAGGGATTACAGGTGGATAACATTGGCTAACAATGCAACAGTTAAGTATAGTAGATATGAAGACACATATAGCAAATTGGCAACACCTGGTGACAGTTGGTAACACTGAAACACATATAATAACATGGCAACAGCATGTAGCACTAGATGTTAAGGTGATCCAATAGTAATTGGTAGCCATTAGTGTAACATAGATATTCAACATTTACAGTGATTGGAGTAACGAGAAGAAGAATGGAAGGAGGGAATGAAAAATTGTGGAGGGCAGAATGGAAGAAGGGAAAGGAAATTTATGGAGAGACACAGACAGAACACGATTTTCGAGGCAAACAGAGATGACAAGGTGGACTAAAGTGCATGTAAGAGGGGTATGGGGTAGGTTATAAGTGCTCAATTGAGTGTAGGGGTAGGCCAGTGTTAGGCTATGTTAACCAGAAAGGGGGTAGGAGGCGAGGAGAGGTAGAGTGTGGCAGGGTGATGAGCAAGAGGTATTGTAGGTGGGGGGGTATCCAAGGGGGAAGGGGGGAGTTGAAATTCAACAGTGTTCTGTTATCCCTATCTGGGCAGTGTGGTGGACAGCCCTACTGGTAGGATACAGGTTATAGGTGATGAGAGTTATTTATGTATAGTGATGTTAGAGAGGGAGGTGTTGGGGAAGGGATGTTGTGGGAGAGGGTAGCAGAGGTCAACTATAGTAGGGGGGTAGTACCCCACCAGTGTGGATGGGTGACCCTGCCTGCACAAGGGAGGTGGTGGTGGAGTTTCCTGAAGACAGATTGATATGGGGTGAGGAAGGAGGAGTCTTTGAGGTAAGCGGTGAGCTGGGAGAGGGCTAGGTGTTCCTGAAGTTTGACAAGAGTAGGGAGAAGAGTTTGACAAGGGAAGGGAGAAGAGAGATGGGGTGGTAGTTGCCAGGGGAGGTGGGGTCTCTACCTTTGGGGAGGGGAAGGACCACTGTGTGTTTCCATAGGGAAGGTACTGAGGTGGTTGAGAAAGAGAGGTTTAGGATAATAGAGAGTGGGTAGGCGATGGCTGGGGCTGAGAGGGATAATAGTTTAGGATCAAGGCCATCCGGGGAGGAGCATTTTGAAGGGTTGATCGCTAGCAGGGCAATTATGGTGTCATTTGGAGAGACAGTAGTGAAGGAGAAGGGGGAATTGGGGGGGGCTGATTGTAGGCAATAGAAAAGGGGAGAGGGAGGAGGAGAACAGTTTGGGAGGGAATGGAGTAGCTCATCAGCACCAGTGGTGTAATAGGAGTTGAATTCAGTAGCTATTACAACTGGAGCGGCAACGAGGGTGGCGTTTATTTTAAGTATAGGGGTGGGTGAACAGAATGGGGGCATACAGAGGGCGTGGACCACTCTCCAGAACTTGGAGAGCGGGTTGATGTTTGTCGCGAAGGTAGATTTGAAGTACTGTGTTTTGGCTAGCCTGGTAACCCAGGTGCAGGCATTACAGAGCTTGCGGTAAATAAGAAGGTGATTTGGAAGCTGGGAGACTTTGTTCCATTTCCAGGCCCAATCTCTGGCTCTGTGGCAGGCTAGTAATTCAGGGGTAATCCAGGGGAGGTGATGACCTCTAACCCTTGTTTGTTTAAGGGGTGCAAAGGCATTCCAATTTGCTAGGAAGATGTCTTTAAAATAGATTAGGGCTTTATCAACCGAGGAGGTGCTTGCTAGAGGGGACCAGTCTGAGAGGGGAAGGCTATGCAGGAGAGGTTCCAATTCTAGGGATTTATAGATCCATATTTGTAGGGTTTTATGTGGGGATTTAGGGCTGTGAGTTTATCTGACCAGGAAAACCGGGTTGTGGTTGCTGAGAGCATCCGGAAAGATGTCGGAGGCGATGATTCAATGGGGGTGGAAAGTTAGGGCTCAATCAAGTAGGGAGTGGTTTTGGGTCTTGTGATTAGGGTGGGTGGGTTCTGTAATTAATTGTGTGAGGATGAGGGTGTCACAACCCCACTCAGCAGGTCAGGCCCACTGCTCCCACAGTGCCAACCTCCTAGCGCAGTATTGTGAACAGTTAACAGAACAGGGTAACCCTCCTGTCCGTTTTGTGGGTTCAAATCAATCTTTGGTCTCAAGTTCTGGAGGGATTCAAACTGTGGACCTCTTGCTAGCATAACCAATATACAGGCTCAGATAATTTTGCTCTTCAGAGGGGCCAGATATCTTTCACCTACGGGCACCTAATCAGGTGTACAAAATGAACCCTTAAAAACTCTATGAAAGACCTCAGAATAAACTCTTACCTTTCCCCAGTTTGGTAAAACCAGTAAGCTTTGTACAGTGTCAGCTTTAACCATATATGCTTACCTTATCAAAAAAAGAATTTCAATGGCACACCAGGTTGTCTTTAAAAATAGAGGTTTACTTAAAATAGATAAAAATGTAAAATGCAAAACACAGAACCATATATCACAAAACATACAATCTTTTAAAACAGTAAGGTTTAAAAAGTGCAAATTCCTACCAATAATACACTTAGACCTGTCTACCTAATGTATTCTTATCTTCTTATAGTGCTGTAGATGTTTATTTTTTCAGAGTCCAAACATGTGTCTGTAAAGGTGTGTTACAGCATAATTAAAACACTGTCTTGACCCTGCCTTCTCCATGATGTCACCCAGTTCCTCCTCTGTTTATTAAAAATTATACAGTAAGGATGTCTTGTGTCAGGAGGTAAATTAATAGGTGACATCAGCAGAAAAAACTTGTTCCCCCCATATGAATTCCCAATTAAGTCTGTAATTTTCCAAGTCCTTTCTTTCATCCATGAGCAGCATCCTCTCTCAAAAACATCAAAGGACCTTTTGTGACTTCGCACCAGTGACATAACCTGTATTCTTTTTCTAAACGTCATAAAAGTTTATGATTTTCCAGCCTAACAGCTGGCAGCTACAATTAAGCTTGATAAACAGGAGATTCTTACTTTAAGTCTCTTCTAGCCTGTAATTATCTCCTGGCTTTTATCTTTTAGCTGAAACAGCGTATCTCGTGGGAGACACTCAATAACACGTTTTTATATTACAAAAAACATAGATTAATCAGAACCAGCTGTACAAGCATCACACTCCTCCTTCCCTACCTAGACTGAATTTGGGGGCTCTATCCCCTGCATAGGATAAGCTTCCCAAATCAGTTCACTCCTCATAGACACGAGACAACCCATCCGAGTTCTGATTTTTTGCTCCAGCCCTATGTAGAATTGTCATGTCATACCCTTGTAAAGCAAGACTCCATCTTAACAATCTATCATTGTTTTTTTCCCATCTGCGTTAGCCAAACCAGGGGGTTGTGGTCAGTCTGTACCATGCAATGCTTTTTTTTTTAAACTTTATTTTTAATTTTCTTCATACAATGAAGCAAGATGTATATATGTACATACAGAGCTTGACAATGGCTAAAGAGTACACTATGGCCCGGATATTCAAAAGGGTTGCGCCACGCGTAACAGGGTTCTTGCATCATAGGTCCAAAAATCACGCCATTCTGTGATATTCAGAAGGAGGCAGTTGCATACCGAAAACATACTGAGCAACAGCGCAATGCAAATGAAGGCATGCGCAACTCGAAGGGTGGATCCAAGGCATAAAGAGCGCAATGCGATATTCAAAGACTTAGCAATGTGCAACAGCGGAACAACCAGAAATTGTGCACTAGCGGAATGAGCCAAAACAAAGGCTCAGGAAGCGCAAGACACTACAAGGATGCCAAGTGGGGGAGAGAGAGAGAGAGAGAGACAGACAGACAGATGACAGGCTAGGGCAGGCAAGGCAGGCGTGGGCCATAGGCTGTAGAGGCCAGTGGGGGGTGCCCGGTGCAGTGGAAGTAGCAGTGAGGACAGCGGGGGTAACACAGCAACACCAGCCGGGGCGGTCGGAAGCCAGGGAGATGGACAGTGCCAGCTTCCGCATGGAAGCTGTAATGAGGGGGTGAGAATGCATACTGCAGGGGACATGGTCAGAGGCCTGGCTTCAAGGTATGCCCTCAACAGGCTGTACTTGTGCCTGCATCAGCTTTGAGCTGTACACAGATGTAGAGATTGTGGGCGGTACCGCCTGAACAGGGCAATACTGAGACGGCTCTGTGAGCTGTGCAGTGATGTGATGCAGGCACCCTCATGACGAGTCACGCTCTGTCGGGTGGAGACCAAGGTGACAGCCTGCATGTGCCTGCTCACCACGGGCACCTTCCAGAGGCCGACAGGGACACCACAGGCATCACACAGTCAGCCACGCCACGCATCCTCACCCCATTCCTCACGCACTGCTGCCACATGCTGCGGAGTACATCCATTTCCCCAGCACCGCGGCAGAGCGTACAGCAAACATGCAGGAGTTCCACAGGGTAGCACGTATGCCTGGCATGCTAGGGGCCATAGACTGCACCCATGTGGCCATTCGCACGCCACCTGGCCCCGATGGGGCTGCATATAGGAACAGAAAGGGCTTCTCCAGTGTCAACTGCCAGGTGGTGTGTGATGCCACTGGGCGCATAATCAATGTCTGTGCCACACACCCTGGTGGAGCACATGATGCCTTCATATGGTATCAGTCCGCACTGTGCCATCGATTCGAGAGTGGGGACATCCCCACAGGCCATCTAGTGGGTGAGTACGCATGTAGGGAATGCAAACTTGGGGCAAGGGTGGGAATGCCACAGGTGCCATGGTAGTGGCACACAGGGATATGGGCAATATGGACCTGAACATGAGACTGATCTCCACTATCTCCACACAGGTGACAGCGGATACCCACCGTCCCTGGCTGCTCACACCGCATCGGGCGCCGCAGGCGACCCCATCGCAGCAACGCACACGAGGCACATGCTTCCACACGCAACATCATAGAGTGGGTGTTTGGGATGCTCAAGGCACGCTTCCGATGCCTAGACACCTCCAGCGGTGCCCTACAGTACAGCCCCCAAAAGGCCTGTGGGATATTCCTGGCCTGTTGCATCCTGCACAACATGGCCAAAGACTATGGGATAGCCCTACAGGTTGAAGAGGGGGACAGCGATGGGGACGCCAGTGGCGCCGGTGTTGATGGTGATGAGCAGCCCCCTAGGGACGGCGGGACCCCCGACTGATCCGGCAGGCCCAGCTGCACCAGGACACCATCACAGAGGAGCACTATGCAGAACACAGGTAAGTCAAGGGGACATGTGCAACCAACACTGTCCATGCACAAACCACAGGCACACAGGGTAACACACCAGGGGTGCATGATGGCCAGGGGAGTGGAAGGGTCCAGGCATGCAAACATACCATCAGGGAGGGGTGAACACTCATATGGACACACACACACACCAGGCACAGAGCGTACATGGGCAGATGCACAGCACAGCAGAACCGACATTGCTAACACACAGAAACACCGACCACCCCACCACCTGTACTGTCCAAATACGTGTGTCAGATGCTGGGCACCCTTGCACCTTGGTGTACAGTACAATGCAGGCATCATCATGCACACGCACCTGTGGACAGCAGTTTGGAGGGTGCAGGTGGTCCGTGTACGCAGCTGAGCAGAGCACCCAGCAGTGCACTGCCCACCGACACACACATAGCACACAGGGCAGCACCAGACAGGGCCCGCACTGGGAGACAGATCAGTCATGTAGCACTGTCCCACGGCCACCGCGGATGCGTGGGCTGCCCCGCCGTGACCCAACAGCCCTGGCAGGCTGAGCAGGGGCCACATGGGGTGGTACTGTTGGACCACCAGGGGTCCCACTGCGCGAACGCGACCTTGCCCGCACAGGGGTCTGCAGCATGCCGAACAAAGCCTGCCCAGGGGTGCTCGGGATGCTATAGCAGAACCCGCGCGACAGGCCTGGTGTTGCAGCGACGCCGAATGGGGAGTGAGAGTGAACTGTGGGTGGTGGGTACAGGCACCTGACTGTGTGCCCAGTGCATCACAACAGAGACCACTGCCTGGGTCAGCCTGTCAATGGCGGCGGTCACATCCGTCCGCATGCGAACCAACTCTGCACGGTCCAGAGCACACTCCCTGCTGTGCCGCTCCACAGCCACAGACAGTGCTCCACGGACATTGCAACCCGCCTCTGCAGCTGTGTACTGATTCCTGCAGCAGGCGGGTGTGCTCGTCAATGGGTACTGTGCTAACGGCATCCTGTCTCCCAGGGTGTGTGGTCCTGATGCACAACACCCCTTGAGGTGGGCGCTGTTCACCAGGACCAGGAATGGGCGGATCAAGGGCGTGGACATGTGCCACCACTTGACACTGTACCCCCAGACCTGGTGGGTGACTGCTGCTGCTGCCCTCAACCGCTGTGCCCCAGGGTCCATTGTTCCACTGCTGTGGCCACAACAGTGCCAGACACCTGCACAGCCACTGGTGCTGCCCCCATGGTGCTGACAGGCACAGCCTGGGACTGTGCCAACATGCTGTTTCACGTTGGAACCAGAAGGCCCAGGGGGGCACATGCTGGCCTGCTGTGTGATCAGTCATGGGACACACACCTATCACTGCCCATTGCAGTCCCAGCATCATCAATGATGCAGGTACGTGCTACAGCCACAGTCGTTGTGAGTGCTGGCATGCTTGCATGCCAGACTGCTGAGACACAGGCTAGGCGCACCCCTACACCCAAATCACCGACACCAGAGTTGGGCCCAGCGTGCATGCTGCTGCAGTGCATGCTGGCTGGTGACAGAGGTGGATGGACCCTCCTCCATGTCCAGCAGGTCATCATCACTGCCTGGACCCACCACCACTGTCTCCTGAAGATGAACAGGATCTGTAACAGAAAGAGAGTACATGTGAGTGCATGAACAACCTTCCCCCCAACACCACCACCATGTCATACTGCAGTGATGGGCTACCACCTGTCTGGAATCCACCTCCTGGTACACCCTCATCAGCGCTCCGCTGCATTGATGCAGGCAGTCTCTCCTCAGCTGGGGTACGGCTCCAACACGCTGCTGGCCCCGCACAGTGCAGCAGGTGCCGCCCTGAAGGCTGCCACCTTCTCCTTCAACCTCCTGCGGTCTGTCCCCATCTTCTTCTTGCATTCCTGCACAGGCTGGTGGCTTCCTGCAGGTTCACAGCCCGAGCTACCCCTCCCATGCAGCTGCACAGGACTGAGGGGTGCCCTCCGTCCACTCAGTAGTGGCTCCTCCTCCAGGTAGGCTGGAAGAGGGCCTCTGTCTCTGCTGGGGTAAAGTTGGGCCTCCTCCTCGCCCACCATCCTCACCCTCACCTTGTCTCTGCTCGGTCATGGCGATCTGTATGGGGAGAAGTGGACACCTGTCACTGTGCAGTCTACAGCATTTTCCATGACCATTGTCCAGAACATCACACAGCATGCAACTCACCTCTCACCTGCAGTACCCGAATCTGGCCAGCGCAGCCCAGTATCTCCACATTTATAGCACAATGCATGCAAATTAGAGTGGAGCAACTATAATGAAATGCAAATCACGCCACTGCGCTTTGAATGGCTGATCGGAGATGGTTTGCATGTCGGCTGAATATCGCGGGTTGCGCTTTAATCACTGTTGAGTTGGCTGAGCCAATGGCGAGATCTGTGACTGGTGGTACACTGCATTGCACATGCCCAGATAGCTTACGCAGGCGTGCTGTGCTGCTGACGTGCTGTGCGCGATCGGCATTCTGGGCCATGGCCACCATTGTGCCAGTGGCGCTACAGCACTGGGCACTATATGGCGCTGTGGCACTACTGCATATAGTCCACTGTAGCACTGGTACGCAGGTGGTCGGTCGCGACAGGATGCATATACGCCAGATGGCGCTGTGCGTGGCCTTGCGTCATGGCCCATGACCTGGTGTCCGACTCTTGCCCCGGCTGTTCAGCTGCCATGTATCGTCTCTATTAAGCTGTCTGGTGACAGCGCATGTAAATGACGGTGCTGTTGAACAGTGCGATTGGAACCTATGGTGGTCTATTCCATATCTCACATGGGGTTCTGATTGCAGCGGGCGCCATATTGCCTGCTGTAAAGTTGGTACCATGGCACGGGAGGGCAGTGCAGTGGAGCCCTTGCAGAAGTGGCCAACTGGTGGCTCCTGTGAGCCCCACACTATGGGTGACTGTATGGTGAGGTGACCTCACCATTGCTAGAACCCAGGTCTGGCAGCAGTGGCCAGTGACCTGGTGGGGTCACTGGGCAGTGCTGGTCCTGAGCAGTGCCAGCACGGTACAGTGACCTCCGCAGGAGGGATCTCATCTTCTGGAGCGGCCACGGTCACGGCCAGGAGGGGCGTGGAGCCAGGCAAGGTGGGTGTACCATCTATGCACCTGTATCTCTGTAGGGGTGTGAGTGTGTTTTGGTGGCTGTGCATAGGTGATGGCTCTGCCATGGTTGGCTGTGTCAGTGTGTGCAGGTGTGAGATGCATGGGTCTGGCTGTGTGGGCAGGCACTCTCACTGGGGCAGGGGGCAGTCTGATTTGGAGTCACACTGATGTTTTTCTCAACATATCTCCCACAGGCCGGGATGTGAGGATGCAGGCATGGGGTGAGGAGGGCCGTGCCAGGGCTCCGGTGTGGGTCGGTAGTGCTGTGGGTGTTGCGCCCCAGCAGCAGCAGCAGCGGCAGACCCAGCTGCTTGAGGAGTGTGAGTATCATTACTTCATGGATGCGCTTGCATGCTGGGGGGTAAGACCAGCCATGCACAACACAACCATGCATGACACAGGCGACATGCATCACTGTCCAGTGTCACAGCACGTCTGTGTATGCGCCACTGGTGGTCCTGCATGCACTGGGCACATAGCGTGACTGGCACGACCACGCTGCCACGCCACTTGACAGCCTTGTTTGTGCTGTGATGGACATGGGTGTGTGTGTGCAGTGGTGCACATAGCTGGTGCCGCCTGTTTGTGATGGCCATGTGCATGTTCACTGTGGGTGGTGCATGCCATCACAGGTGGGGACATTGGGCTATGTGGCTTGCAGGTTGGGTGGTGTCTAGGGTTGTGGTCAGTCACAGCCATTGACTGTGTTCCCATTTTCCTAGGCCTCACTGTTCTCAGGAGGATACAGCGGGAGATATGTGCACTGACACAAGTGTCCCTAGACAACCAGGCCATCCTCAGTGACATCTGTAGACATGGCCTGCGGAGGAGGCATCACCGGGAACAGCGGCACCGGGCAGAGGAGGACCAGCCTGCTGGGCCTTAGGCCACATTACCCTTCCCACTTCACCCATCCCTACCACCCTTCCTTCCCTCTCCAAGTTGTTCATCCCTACCCCTTGCTCACCCCTACCTTGTACCCGTCCCCTGTAAATAGTTATGGTTGATTGTTTTGTGCTTTACATTTTGATAATACATTTATATTTTGATATGAATACTGTGTTGGTCTCTGATTTGCAGCTGGCTATGGTTGCTCAGTTGCAGTGGTGTACATGCCATCTGGGGTGGTATGGTCCTGGGTGTGTGTGTGTGTGTGTGTGTGTGTGTGTGTGTGTGTGTGTGCGCGTGTGTGCATGGGGAGGTATCTCCAGCATGGCAGTGACTTTCTGTTGGTCTTGCCGCCTGCTGCCACCCACTGCTGGGTGCACAGGGTGTGTCTGGCTTGTATGCTTTCTGATGCACAGGGTTGGCGTGTGCGGGGGATGCATGGTTTCCTGCAGTGCCAGTCACTGCACATGGGTGGTGTCTTGGGGTCACAGTGCAGGGTGTGCTGTGCGTATGGGGGCTGATGTGCACTGTGGTTGTCAACCCCTGTGTGTGGCACTCTCAGCCTGCCAGTGGTTGTGCTGGGCGCTGTGGCTCTGCTGTGCTTTGTTGGCTTGTCCCCATGGGCCAGTAGATCATCCGTCCCACCCCAGTGATGCTGTGCTTGGGATGTGCAGGTGTCTTGTTGGTTCTGCAGTGTGTTCCTGTGCTCATGTGTGGCATGGCTGGCGGTGGGCCCCAGCCTGCCTCCTGGATGTGCAGTTCCATTGCTCGGGGGGCTCTGCTTGCGCTATGGCACCTCTGGACTGCTCAGTTTGGCTGCCCTGGTTGCGCTTATAGCCAGCCTTTCTGCTCAGCTTCTCCTTCCTGGTTGCGCTATGGCACAGTATGTGCGCTATTCAGACGTTGGCTGCTTGCGCAATTTGTTCTGCTCTATGTTTGAATATCGCGCCTGTTGCGCATATGCGCAATTGGTTTGTGCTTGCTCCTGCTGTTGCGCACATTTTGGGCACAGTTTGAATATCTGGGCCTATAACTGTAACTGTACAGGTATGGTTAGGTTAACAACAAGTTATCTCAGACAAGTGCCCTTCCATCCTTATATTAAAAAGTAGTAACAATATAGGGCAATAAGACTGTAGGATCTGATGCTCTCACCGCAGATGTTAGCTCATGTCGCTATACCGAGCTTTCACCCCACTAGCAGGTAACAAATAGAATAGTGGGGGGTGCTGGTCACTGCAGATGGACTATAATTTAAAGATTGTCTGGGCTTGGTTAAGTTATAGTTTAACCCTACACCCAAAGGCTTCCAAAAGGAGGCCATGCAGGGGGTAAAATATTCAACTTAGAATTTTATACAGTCCACAAGCTGAGCTGTGTGCATAAGCACACCATCATTATACACTGTCCAGTCATGTATATATTGAAAATAAGGCAGTAAATGGGAGAAAAACAGTTGCAACTTCATATAATTAAGAATTACAGGATCCATACAGTCCTTTAGGATTTTATAATTGACACACTCAACAGGTACTTAACAAATATAAATCCAAACAAGTATCATCCCTGGGGAACACATGAAGACCATAGGCCACTACAGTCGCTCTATCTCTCCATCAGAGTCTTGGTCTGAGGTCCTGGCTTCTGGTTGAGAGGACAGTGCTTCAGCAAAATTAGATGCTACCTCAGGGTCAGTGAATATGTGTGGATTCTGCTTATGCACAATATGTAGCTGTGCTGGAAATAACATTTGGGCCTTTACCCCCTTCGCCAAGAGTGCTTTCTTAACTTCTTGAAGTTTTTTCTTTCTTTCTTTCCTGTGTCTGTGATGACAGATCGGGGGGAAAAACCCAGATGATTCCCCTCCCAGACAATGTCTCCCTTCCTTCTGGCTTCTTGCAGTAATGCTATTCGAGCTTCAGGTGTGGATAGGGTCATGATCACTGTCAATGGCTGAGAGGAAGAATTTCCCCGACCTCCTGCACGCAAGGGAATAGAAAAATCTTGTACTATGGAGATTCCCATGTCTCTGTTTAAAAGCTGTAAGCCCTCAAAGACCATTCGGTCTAGTGTGGATAAGAGTTCTGTGTGACTGGCGAAGCGGGGGGGGAGAGCCCACATTACGCATATTCCTCTGCCGAAGACCGTTTTCTAAGGTCTCAACCTTGGAATGGAGGAAATTTACATCCCTGATGAGGCCCGTGGTGACTTCTGATTGCAGCTTGGAGGAGTTGGTAAGGTCGGTAATCACAGAAGAGTTATCTGCAATCTTCTGCTCAAGGTCCGTAAACCGCTTTTCCATTGCAGCTAATCTTTTGTTGGTCTCATTGCCAGTCTCCTGCAGTTTAGTTAGGAGCGGGAATAGTTGAGTTAGTTCCAATGAAGCAGCAGAAGCTGGGCCTCCAGATTTGTCCAAAACGCTGGTGCCTTGACCACTAAAATAAGAATCAAGTCCCGAGGAGGTACGATAGGGTTGTTTTTTGGGCTCATTCTAAACTTTAGAGATTCCGATATGCAGTCAGCTCAAAGAAACTTCACTATTAGTGTGAGATAAGATTAATTTTTACAACTAAAATGGTCATAGAACAGAGCCCAAATTCAGAATGCCTGCCCTGGGGTCACGTGATGCAGAGCAGGGGTTAGTTGCAGCCTCCTGGAACTCCCTCTACCCGATTCAGAAACCACGTTTTTTCCAGGTCCCAGGAACCCTATTGCCACTGTAAAAGGCGTCGGATCGTCTCTCATGGCATCCAGATCAAGAAAATGGATGCAGAATTTAAAGATCCCCTGCCCAGGCATACGCCCCCGGCGACTTCTGAGAAGGCCCCAAAAAAAGCCCGGGCCTCGGGTAACCAGCAGCTTTCATCGCAAGCGCCTGGGGTTTCTGAAACAGAGCCGCTTACCCTGTCTAAATTTCTGATGGAATTTCAGCCATTTCGGGAAGAAATGAAAGAACTGGCTATGGAGGTTAAAAGTGCTTCCCGAGCCCTCGAAGATTTAACGCGCAGAACCTCCGATGCAGAAGCCCGCATTACCTCAGTAGAGCGAAGGCAAGAAAAGCTGGCCCCAGATATAATTGCGATGAAGCAGCGGATTACTAAATTGGAGAGCAAGGTCGAGGATCTGGAAGATCGATCCCACCGCAATAATGTTGTGGTCATAGGCTTGCCAGAGAGGGAGGAGGGCTTAGAACCGATTAAATTTGCCCAAAGGTTCATGTCAAAGATAGCTGGTCCCTCACCCTTCGGGCAGATGTACATCGTAGAGAGAGCGCACAGGGCGCTGAGAGCCATGCCTCCAACTGGTGCACCGCCTCGCACATTTATTTTTAAGTTTTTAAACTACTTAGAGTGGCAGCACTTCTTGGATAAGGTCAGGGAATTGAAAGAGATATCCTGGGAAGTGAAAATAAGGGTAGTTCAAGACCTACCCTTGTCCATCAGGCAGAGGAGAGCGTCGTTCCACACTCTCATTTCCAAGCTGATTGCAGCTAAAATTCGATTCTGGATGAGGTACCCAGCCCGACTTCAAGTGTTGGCAAAGGAAACTTGGCATACTTTTGAAAATGTGGAGACCGCACTACCGGCGCTCAAGCAGCTGTTCCCAGATTTATTCCGGGACCCATGACAGTGAGCCTTGGCAGTTGTTAACAGCTTTGTTTTCTGGAAGGACCCTTATGAATGCTGAGAGCATTGGGACATTTAGTTTGGTGCTGATTCTCTGGGTGCTCCCTGACTATATGTGAGCTGCTCTGATTTGGCTTTTGATATCCCAATGCGGCCTGTGTTCCGTTTATATGTCTTTGGGATTCGGATACTACTCGGTCCCCTCCTGGAAAGGGGGTTCGCGCCTGTTCCGGACATTTATGAATGTTTGCTTGGGGTGTACAGGAACGGAATCAGAGGGCCCTTTGACTCCTACCCCCTCCTTATTTTAAAAAAAGGGCTGTTCCAGGGATTTGACTGGGCTACAGTTCAAGGCTACCCTGACAGATTCGCCAATCACCACTAGATGGAGTCATTGGTATACCATAGAGCAAGTGCGACAGTCGGATCAGAATGGAAAGGCGCGATTACTTGCAGGGCTGACACACGATGATCATTGCAAATAACTGTATGCCTAGGAGACAAACTTGGGTGTAGTGGTCTGTCTCTCCCTGGAGCTAGTCCCTTTTTTTTTTTTCTCCTCCCTAAGGTCCTGTTAGCCAGGAGATGTTGTACAACTATTAGATGAGAGGAGATTCGGGGCTGAAGATCAAGGCTTGGATCCAGAAAGAAGCAGCATTGTTATAGCCACGACGGATCTTAAGAGGACAGTCTATCTTTTTCCATTACCCTAACAAAAGGGGGGACCTAACTATTTTTTGTGATATTAAACTATGGACACTTGACTACTGTCCCCTTTTTTTTTTTTTTTTTTTTTTCAACTTTTGTTAGTACTGAATACAGAAAGGGCATTCTTAGACTGGAATCTCCTGTATTAGTGGAGCCCAAATTTAAACAGAGCGTAGTATGGTCCATCTTGTTGAATGTTAACTTGCTCTGTCTATGAATGTCATTCTTTTCCTCCCGCTAGTTCTGCTAGCCTAACCTGGTCGTTCACCTGTTTTCCTTTTTTTTTTTCTATTGGGGACTGATTAAACTAAATTCTGAAAGGGGCGGGGAAAAATCAAACTAGGTTAACAGTGTGTTTGTTAATTGTGGAAGGGACCTGATTATAGATATATTAATATGGGTGGAGGGGGGTGGACGTATAGTTTCTCATTGTTCTGGTATCATGTTCGTTGATAGCTCGGGTGGGTTGGGGTGGAGGGATTGTTGGGGTTTAGGTCTTGGTATTGTTGTGGGGCTTCTGGGGATATCGGGATGGGGGAGGACCTTTTACACAGCACTTTTTGTTTTATTGGGTTTATCAGCACAGGGTTGGTCTCTGGTTCACTCAGGTCTAGGCCTTATCTTATACCATGGCAGGATACATTAATGTGGTGACCTGGAACGTGCATGGACTTCGCCATAAATCTAAACAATATAAAATTTTAAAACACTTAGATTATGTAAAAGCAGACATTATGTTTTTACAGGAGACCCATTTGTCGAAAAATGAAAGCAGCCAGCTATGTAGATCCCAAATCGCCAGATTTTTTCAGAAGGTAGCTCCCAAAGCAGGGGTGATGATTATGATACGTAATCAATCCCATTTCTTCCGACTCAAGTAATTGAAGATAAGTGTGGGGTATGTTTTGTAAAGGGAACTTTACTAACCCTTAGATATTGTTTGGGTTCAGTTTATGGCCTCTAATATTGATACCCGAGTTTTTTGTCCAAATTATCGAGTACTTTCCTCCTGGAGTAATCTGCCTATTGTGATGGGAGGGGACCTTAATCTGGTTATGGACCCTTACTGGATAGATCTTGTTCCATTAGGAAGAGTCTAACTCGGGTCAGAGGCTGCTAGGGAGATGATGGATGGCCTAGGTCTTTGTGATGTGTGGAGAGTGCTCCATCCGACTGCGGGACTTTTCGTTCATGTAGAGTGCATAACACCTTATCCAGGATAGATTACATCCTAATTTCCAATACTCTCCTGGCTGGGGTGTTAGACACAAGCATTGTTTCTGGGCCATTATCGGATCACTCCTTAGTAAAATGCCTCCTTGTTTTTTCATCTCTACCTAAGCCAGAGAGCAGATGGAAAATTAATAACCAGATATTAAAGGATCCTAAATTGGTTGCCTATCTTTCAGCACAAATCACAGAATTTATCTCCTTTAATTTAAATTCCATTGATAAGCCAGATATGGAGTGGGGGGCTTTCAAGGCTTATATCCGGGGTATTTTGATTGGCCTGGCCTCTCATAGAAAGAAAGAAAGGCTGCATCGCATATCTGATTTATTAACCAAAATTCATGATAAAGAGCGGGGCCTTTGTGACTTTTCTTCAGAGGCCTACAGACAGGAGCTATCCTTACTAAGGGACTCGTATCTCAGGATATTAAATGAACAAGCTGAGTGGGCATTCATAAGATCTAAAGCTACTTTTACAGACCAAGGGGAGAAGGCCGGCCGACTACTAGCTAGACGAATTAAGCAGTTAGAGTCCTCTAGGTGGGTGCCAGCTATCCGTCCCTTAGAGGGAGGCCCAATCAGAACTCTCCCTGAAGATATTTTAAAGGAGTTTATTAATTATTTTAAAGGGATCTATGGACCCATGAAAGACCCCCCACCTGATGATAAGATCGATCACTTTTTAAGGGGCTTAAATTTCCCCTCACTACGTGAATTCGATCAACTTCAACTTTTGGTCCCCATTACTGAAGAGGAAGTTGACCGGGTTATCAAGTCCCTTCCTTTGGACAGAACACCTGGCCCAGACGGCCTCTCCGCCAATTTTTATAAAACTTTTTCGAAGGAAGTTATTCCCTCCCTGGTACGACTGTTTCAATGCATTTTGGATGGTGAGGCCACTGCTAGTTCTCTCTTCGAAGCTTAATTGTACTTTTACCTAAGCCGGGTAAGGCCTCTGATCTTGTTGCAAATTATAGACCCATATCCCTTCTCAACCAGGATATCAAAATTCTCACTAAGTTGTTGGCCGATAGATTAAGTAAGGTCCTCCCCGGTTTAACTGGACCTGAGCAGGTGGGATTTATGAAAGGTAGATCTTCTGCTGATCACTTAAGGGTTTTGGCCCATGTCTTCTCGGCCTCCAGGGATTCTGATCAGCCTATGGTATTGGTCTCTCTGGATGCCGAGAAGGCATTCGATAGGGTATACGGCAATTTTCTTATAAAAGTTATGGATTATTTTGGTTTTCCCCAGCGATTTTCTGGATGGATCAAAGCTATCTATAAGTTACCATCAGCAAGAATTACATGCAATGGTGTTACGTCATCCCTATTTAGACTTTTTCTGGTACCAGACAAGGATGTCCTCTCTCCTCCTCCTTTTAACTTATATATTGAACCTCTTATTTTATGGATAAAACAGGAACGGGAATTCAAGGTATCCAGACTTGGGACATACTTTTAAAGTTCTGGCATATGCAGATGATCTCCTGTTGCAAATTTACATCCATCCTCCTCCATTCCAATTTTGCTGGATACCATTGACAAATTTGGTTCCGTCCATTACAAGCTCAACATCAGCAAGTCAGTGGTTTTCCTTTAAACTTTAGGACAGGTGTACATGGATTGCCACCTTAGGGCTGGCGTGGAATGCTAAGCTTATCAGATATTTAGGCTAACGCACTAGAGACGATCTCAGACTTAAGCAAAACAACTTGGACTCGGTGTTGCGTGACATTGAAAGTGATCTACGGAGATGGGCGATTATTCCCTTGTCCATATGGGGCAGAATTAATTTGGTAAAAATGAATGTTTTCCCTCGGTTGTTTTACTCCATTAGTATGTTAAATATCTGGCTCCCACTAACTTGGTTCGAAGGAGTGCATAGAATCATCTCCGGTTTCATCTGGAACTATAAGAGACCTAGATTGTCTTATCTAAAACTATCTGCCCCTAAATTGCATGGTGGTTTGAGACTCCCCCATTTTGCATTATATTACTGGGCCAGTAACGTATCCAAATATTTTAATTGGCTTAAAAAAACAAACGATACCTATATACCCCTCTGGGTAAACCTTGAAATATCCAGGATCAGAGAATCTGGATTCAGGCCTGAGGCTTTGTTATACTGTCATTTGAAAGCTCTCCCCTGCTTTATGCGAAGTCACCCATTGAAACCTCAGTTAGAATACACATACAACTCTGCTCTTCCTAAAATATGGTCACACAGGGATCCGCTCCAACCGTTAATAGGAATCCTAATTTTTTGATAGATGGCAAACCCATCCAAGTCACCTGGTTACCATTACTGGATAAAGTGATGGTCAAAGATTTATTAGATGAGGGGGGTAAGTTGCTTTCATCAGTAGACATCTTGAACAAGTTTCAAATTCCTCAACGTCTGATATTTCGAGTTTTTCAGCTACGTCATCTTCTAGTGGGGAAGTGGAGTATCTTGTCTGGGGAATGTGGTGTGTGTGACTTTGTGGATACTTTGACTCCATTGGTTGGAAAGGCTCCCATTTCGTAAGTGTACAAAGCATTGATTGGCTGGCTGCACCCAATATCTATGCCCCTAAACAATATTAGCGGCAATTGTTCCCAGAACTTAATTTTGATTGGAGGGCAATTTGGGGAGCATGTCACAACTTTTAACACAGGATAGGCTCAGATTAATGCAATTCAAACTACTACATAATTCCTATTTTTCCCCTGCTAAACTGGTTGAAAGGGCATGGTCTCTCATCCTCATGCTTCAGATGTCAGCAAAGGGTCGGAGATTTTTCATATCTTCTGGCATTGCCCGAAAGTAATAGGGCTATGGGAGACTATTAAGAATAATCTTGACCCTCCTGGGTTTGGAAAACTTATTTACCCCTGAGGTTTGTATTTTGAGGATATGTCTCAGGTTGGGGTCCGTGCAGGAAATATCATATGGGGTTGATTTGACTTCAGTAAAACATTAATTCTGAGGCATTGGAAGATAACATAGAGATTTCTTATGGTGAATGGTTGCAAGAATTTTTAGCCAATCTTAGGACCGGATAGAACCATTGCAAGCTTGCAGTATAGACTTCTAAGTTTAATCAGACCTGGGGTTCCTTGTATACTTTTTTGGTCTCACTGTAGCGGTAGCTAATTTTTCCTGCTAGCTTCTTTTTTAGTGCTGTGTAAAGGAGGGTGGTGGAGTGGAAGGGGTTAAGGGATGGGGGTAAGGTCTACATCCTGATTATCTGTTTTCTAATGGCAGTGACTTTTCATTGTTAGCCTGTTTCCTTTCTCGATGTACTCCTTACTACTGTTATTTTTGTTAAAATTTCAATAAAAGTTGAATGGAAAAAAAAACAAAAAACAGAATGCCTGCCCTGTTGAGTGCTCCACAGCGCCCCCCTGTACCACACAATGCTGCCCACAGAAGTATGGTTCCAACTTCTTTAGGGCCCACACTATGGCAAGACGCTCCTTTTCCACAGTGAAGTATGCCTGCTCCTTGGGAAGTAACTTTCTACTCAGGTATGCTACAGGGTGATCTTTCCCTTGGCTGGATGTCTGACTCAGTACTGCCCCAATACCCACATCTGAGGAGTCAGTTTGAACTATAAAGGGTCTGCTATAGTCAGGACTTGTCAAAACAGGAGCACTGCACAGTGCCTCCTTCAATCTGGTAAAGGCTTCTTCACAGGCTGGTCCCCAGGTAATTTTCTTTGGCATTCTTTTCTTTACCAGGTCAGATAGGGGAGCAGTCAGGGCACTGTAATTGGGTACACATTTTCTATAGTATCCTGCTGTCCCAAGGAAACTCCTGACCTACTTCTGCATTACTGGTCTGAGCCATGCCCAGATTACCTCTATCTTTATTTGGTTAGGACGGAGCTGTCCCTGGCCTACCACTTGCCTGAGGTATGCCACTTCTCCCATGGCCACCTGGCACTTCCAGGCTTTGACAGTGAGCCCGGCCCTCTGTATCCTGCCCAGCACTTCCCTAAGGTGGGACAGGTGTTCCTCCCAGCTGGCACTAAAGATGGCAATGTCATCCAGGTATGCCACGGTGTACTCCTCAGCACCATTTAACACCTGGTTCACCAACCTTTGGAAAGTGGCCGGGGTGTTCTTCATTCCAAAAGGCATTACTTGAATTCAAATAAGCCTATCAGAGTGATGAAGGCCGAGCTCTCCCTAGCTCTGTCTGATAACTCTACCTGCCAATACCCCTTGGTCAGGTTAATCGATTGTAAGGTAGGTCGCCCCTCCCAACTTGTCCAGGAGTTCATCCGTCCGGGGCATTGGGTGGGCATCTGACTTTGTGACTTCATTCAGTCCATGATAATCCACACAGAAATGAGTAGAGCCATCTGGCTTGGGCAGAAGGACTATGTATGAGGCCCAGGAGCTGTGAGATCTCTGGATTACCCCTAAATCCAGCATCTCCTCCACTTCCCTCCTAATGTCCTTTTGGACAGCCTCTGACACCCGATATGCTATCTGCTGTATAGGCGTCTGTGTCCCTGTCTCCACATCATGAGTCACTAAGGGGGTTAGTCCAGGCTTGGCGCTAAACAATGGGGCAAAGTCTGTTAAAACCTCCCTTACTTCCTGGATCTTGTCCGGGGTCAGCTGGGGAGACAATTTAACTGCCTCTACAGAGGATTCTCACTTACTTTCTTCCAGCAAGTTCAGAAGGGGGTCTCCTTCATCCGTCCCCTCCCCAGGACTACACACTGCAAACACCATGTCACCCCTATTTGCATATGCATCATCATGTTGACATGGTACATCCTTTCTGTCTGTCTTCGGTCAGGTAACTCTATAATATAGTTCACGTCATTTACCTTCCAAACCACTTTGTATGGTCCTGCCCACTCAGCCTGCAGCTTGTCTTTCCGGACCAGAATAAGGAACATGACTTCCTGACCCACCATGTACGAGTGAGCTCTGGCTCTGCAGTCGTACCACACTTTTTGTTTCTGTTGGGCAGCTACCAGGTTGCTGTGGGCTGTCCCCATAAGCTCCTTCAGCCTTTCCTTAAACCTAAGGATGTAATCCACAATGGGAGTTTCCTGGGTGGCGTGCTTGCCTTCCCAGTCCTCCCAAATCAAGTCTATGGGCCCATGTACCCGGCGTCCATATAAGAGTTTGAAGCGGGAAAATCCTGTCGACTCTTGGGGCATCTCTCTGTATGCGAACAACAGGCGGGGAAGGTATTTCTCCCAGTCCCTCCCATGCTGTTCAGCAAACACCCAGAACATTGACTTCAGGGTACCATTGAATCTTTTCACAAGCCCATTGGCTTGTGGGTGATACAGTGTCATGCATCTCTGCACCACCCCACACTTCTCCCATAAACATTTCATCAGGTCCGACATGAAGGAACCACCTCGATTGGTGATAACCTCCTGCGGAACCCCAACACAGGAGAAAATCCCAAGTAAGGCATCTGCCACTTTGTCTGTCCTCAGTGAGGCTAGGGTGACTGCCTCTGGGTACCGGGTGGCATAATCCACCACAGTCAGGATGAATCTCTTCCCTGAGGAGCTGGGGGTATTTAAAGGCCCCACAATATCCATTCCCACCCTCTGGAATGACTCCTCCACTATGGGCAATGGAATCAGGGTGGCTTGGGTTTTCTTGCCCGCCTTCCCTATTTCTTGGCACCGGTGACAGGACCTGCAACACTCCTTCACCTGCTGGGTGAAGTTAGGCCAATAGAAATTCTGGGCCAACCGCTGCATAGTGCCCGCAATTCCCAGATGACCAGACATGGAAATATCATGTGTAATCTTGAGCAACTGCTCATGATACCCCTGGGGAACGACAAGCTGCCTGCCTAGCACCCCTTCCTCTGTCTGCACAGCCTGAGTATACATCAGCCCCTTTTCCCAATAAACCTTATGTCTTCCATCACCTCCCTGTGCCCTGTCAGAGTCTGCCCAAGTCCTCAGCTTCTCTAGACTAGGGTCACTTCTCTGAGCACCTGAAAACCGGTACTCTCTCATTGCCACCAGCACCTGTGACTGTAATGTCTAGCCTCGAATGTACCAATGGGTGCCCCCCAGTCTACTGAATCAGTTCACTCCTGCATGGCTCCGCTACCCTGCCTACATCCGCAAGAGCCTCAGCCTCCTAGCACTTAGAGACACCAACCATGCCCAGTGTCTGCACTTTACTTTTTGTTTCTCTGACAAAGCCCTCCAAGCTGCTTTCCCTCTCCCTCCACCGCCACCCCTCCTTTTTCTCCCTCCCTCTACCTCTCCCCTCTCCCTTGCTGTCCCCCCTCCTCCCTCCCTTTTTCTCCTCTTTCCATTCTCTCTTCCTTTTCACTTCATTCCTCATCCCACTATTGAATGTTTGCCTCAGTTTATGTTCCTCATCTGCAATATATGTTTGTACAACAATTAATTGTGTTGCCAGTAACGTTTCTGTCTAATCTGTACCTAATGACTCGGAACCTCTGTAAAAGAGTCCTAGCTCAAAGGTATTTGTAATCCTAGAACTCAATAAATAAAAAAAATAAAAAACCCTCACACATTCCCAAGCAAGGGACAGGCCCCCTTCAGTTGCTAAACTAGGGTCCCTAGCACTAGCGTCAGGGCACTCAAGATCACTGTCAATCCCAACCCTCTGACAATCTGTCACCCCTCCCTCTTTGGAGTAGCCCTCTGTAGCTGTGTGGCTACTTGTTACTTGGGAAATTTCTACCCCCTATTCGTTAGTCTCCATATCAGGAGACGCAGGCTGGGGAACCAGCTTCTCAGTGGTTTCCACAATGGCTTCTGTGGGGTTCAGGGAACTACAATTTTCCCTTGCTGCTTGGCTACGAGTAACTGCACACACCATCTCCTGTTTGAGATTGTTGCCCAGGATCACATCCACTGCTAAGGTTTGGGCTACAGCCACCTGGATATATCATCTACCACTCTGATAGACCAACTAGAGGGGAAGGGGTTGCAATATATGTCAAAAGCAAATTCACAGTCACAGTCTTTGACTGTACCTCAAAGGCTAAGGAATTTGAATGCCTTGCTCTAAAATTATCACTTTCCAGTGAGAAATCACTCCTTATGGCAGCATGCTACCGACCACCGTCTGGTGGCTGGGCACTTCTGCCACACCTTCAAAACCTTCTTGACTCTTCTGATACTGAGTGTATTCTAATGGGGGATTTCAGTCTAAATTGGAATGATGACAGCTCTAAGAAATTGGAGGATCTATGCAATGTTAATGGTCTGTTACAAATGGTGACTACTATAACCAGACCTAACAGAAAAAACCCTGAGTGCAGCACCCTCCTGGACCTTATCCTAGTAAACAAACCTCACACTATCTCGCATACTGGAGTATTCTTCAATAATATAAGTGACCATTGCGCTACTGCCTGCGTCAGACATCCTTCCCAAATAAAAACGGCCTCCAAATTCAAACTGAAAAGATGCGTGAAAAAGTTCTGCCAGTACACTTTCCTGAAAGATCTAAGCAACATTCGTTGGCAGGATTTCTACCTAGCCCCCACCTTTAACGAGGCATTTAAAGTGGAAGTCTCCCATAGTTTCACACCCATATTTTCCCAGCTCCTTATGTGTAACTGTTGTATGCCTCCACCAGTTGCCAGCAGTCCTATTGCTGTCCAAATCTAGATTATAAATAAAAATATACAGCCCCCAGAAATTATCAAGGTGTTTGTCCTCCATTTTACCATCAGTGCTGCTGGAGGATGATGTCATCAGAGCAACAGATAATGGTGCTGCACTAAATGCTGTTCCACCAGTAAACAGAACCCACAATGTTTGGTTCCCCACTTGAGTAATGGGGGAACCCTTTAGGTGTTGTGCACATCCTGACGTGCAGGTCTAATAGGAACTAGGACCATATGAGTGTGATGCAGCACTGATTTGACATGTATATACAGTATTCCTATATGGAGGTACCTGTACGTGTTGTTTCTGTTGGCAAAAACAGTTTAATCAATAAATGACTCTGGGTACAACAAGAGTTTTAAGTGGTATTATATAGCTGTTGTATTATGTTCAGTGTGTGTTAGCATTCTCTGTTTTGATTGACACCAGCAGTGAGACATAATCTTGCAAAAATGCCCCTTTCCCTTTGTAACTAGGCAGTCAGTGATTGGATGGCTGCTGTAAGGCAATAAAGAGTTCAGCTATAACAAGGAATAGGTTACCAGGACAACATCAGCTGTGGCATATGGAAGAAGAGTAATCTAGTGGTTAAAGCACAGGCACAAGAACTGGGAAACTCTGGTTCAAATCCTACTAAAGTCCCTTACTCTCTAACCCTTAACAAGTTCCCCTAATCTCCTTGGGAACTGTGATAGCCCCTCAGGTCCATGACTTTAAAAGTGCCCCCATTTCCATTATAAATCATTAGCAGTGATGTGAGAGCTACAGTACTTCACTTTGAATGTACTGAAGACAAGCTGTGGCAGCCCCTTCCCCCGTAATGTCAGCATTTGAAGTAGGATGTCCCTCACAAATCAGGTGCTACACTTCAGCTGTTGTAGGTAAAGAACCTAATCAATCGCAATGTTTGTAGTGCTCTGTATTTGCTTAGCTCATTCCTCCCATGTCATATGCATTCTGTGTCTTGGTATTTCCAGTCAGAAACCCAGATTTAAGGAACATTTGAAATGTAAAACAGTACACTTTATAAAGTAAGTGATCTAGCTCTCCACTTTCAGGCTGCTGAAAGGAGGGTGTATAATTTGTGCAAAGGAGGAATTCAGTCTTGTGTGATACTTTGGGAAACTGCTCAGGCATACCTTGTAAATGAATCTTCTCAAGGGTGTTCACCTGGTGCAATACTGATTGACTCATTGACTGCTAGATTGTCTGATTGATTGATTCAGTCTACTGCTCTCCACAACATGTTGCAAGTATCTCACAGAGAGAAATGAGCAATACAAAGAAACATATTCTGTTTCCTGTGAATGAAATACTGTTAGATGTATTATTTGCTCTACACATACAGTATTAAGGCTACAAGTACTACTCCCTGTGTGAGCTGCATGACAGAACTGTCTTAAGCCATTGCAAACTTAAACTAAAATCAGGATAGACAGCATTGATACCCTTATGTTTCTTTCTGCACTGTTGCTGCAGTGACATCAGGGAATGGGAGGGACTGTATTACAAGTGACCCACTTGCATGTAAATGGAGGCTTGCTTGACACTTTACTACCTTGTGTCAGAGCCTCAGACTCTAGATATGTGTTGCAGCAGCAGAAATGACTGATCTCTTATGGACCTATGTACAGTAATTGATGTAATGTATGATAAATACATCAGACATATCCAAATCAGAAATATATAGGAGACTTCTCCTTTAACATCTTTCACAGCCTCTTACTGGAGCTAATAGACAAACACACCCCACTAAGACTGATCAAATCAAAAAATAAAACTCCTGGCTGGTTCTCTCCCATCCTGAAGAAAGCACTTAGGGGTAGGGACTACTGGTGGAAAAAAGTGAGGAAATCCCACCTGGAGGCTGATTGGTTAGCATTCCGTACCACTAGGAATGCTTGTACCAAGCTAATTAGGCCAGAAAAAGCTAGGTACTTCCAAAAAGAACTAGAAGACAATAAAAACAACTCTGCCAAATTTTGGAACATCCTCAAAGAAGTCGAAGGTCAGTCCACTGCAACACCCCTTCCAAACAAAATTGTGTCTGATGGTACCACCTATACGGACAAAGCTGATATACTAGAAAAGCTTAATGATCACTTTGCCACTGCAGGGCTTGCCTTTGACACCTCACCTATCAGCAAACAGCCCGGCAAGAGACTACACTGTTGGCTTCACTGATAATCACAACCATAACCAACCGCATCCCACCCCCTTCAGCTTCCTCACAATTATGCTGAAGCAAGTGGAGGACCTCCTCCTTTCTCTGGATACAAAAAAGAGTGCGGGTGCAGATAATATTGAACCTTACTTCCTAAAACTTGGTCACACCTATCTGACCACCCCCATTACACACTTATTCAACACCTCTCTGATTCAAGGTGAGCTACCTGTCTTGTGGAAAACTGCCCACATCATACCATTATTCAAGACTGGGGATCTGAGTGATCTGAACAATTACTGGCCTATTTCTATACTATCCGTCCTCTCTAAATTACTTGAAAAAATTGTCAACATCCAACTTAGAGAACATTTGGATTCACAAAAGTTGCTAAACCCGGCTCAGTCTGGCTTCAGAACCAAACACAGTACAACATCGGCTCTTGCCAAAGTAACTACAGACTGGCAAATGGCCTTGGACTCTAAGAAGCATGTATTTGCCCTCTTTCTTGATCTAAGTAAGGCCTTCGATACTGTGGATCATACCATCATGCTTACTGCACTGAGTAACATCGGACTTGATAGTTCTGCCATTAAATGGTTCACCAACTACCTAACCAATAGGTTACAACAAGTCAAAGCCATAGGAGATCTGTCCCCACAAAAATCCTTGTTACGAGGAGTCCTACAAGGCTCCATCCTGGGCCCCTATCCTCTTTGCAATATACATCAATAATCTGGACTTGCAGCTGTGCACAGCAAATGTGCACTTATTCGCAGATGATACTGTACTCTATACCACTAATTCATCCTTGGATCTGGCCCATGAGTACTTACATAAAGACTTTGTCACCCTCCAATACAACCTTCTCACTCATAAGCTCCTCCTCAATGCCAAAAAGACTAAAGCAATGATTCTCTCACCCGAAGTCTACTTCCAGATGTCCACATATCACACAGATCTGAACACTCTTATATGAACCCCTTGAAGTAGTTGCTACCTTTAAATACCTAGGGTTCTGGCTGGATAACAAGCTCAACTTTCTGTGCCACTTAAATGAAACCTTGAAGAAACTAAGACAGCGATTAGGTTTATTCTATCGCATTAAACACCTACTCATGTTAGAAGCCAGAATGAGACTAGTACAAACTACATTCCTACCTATACTGGACTATGCTGACTTCCTTTACAGTCATTGCCCATCAACGATGCTAAACAAACTGGACACCCTTTACCACCGGGCTTTAAGATTTATCTTAAATCTACCCCATAGTACACATCACTATCGTCTATACCAGGTTTCGGGATGGACCTCACTCTCAACTAGAAGAAAAAGGAATGCTCTCCTCTGGTTTTTTAGAGCATTATCTGATAACCTCCCTGCATACATCTCGAACATCTTCAAATGGGCTAAAGGTTCCTATGGCCTGAGACACTTCTCCTTAATCTGCTTCCAGATTCCTAGAGTGAAAACTACCCTTGGCTCAGCAGCAATCAACTTCTCACTTCCATCACTTTGGAACACTATGCAAGACTCATTAAAATTATCCTCACTTCCAAGTATTTTTACATTCAAAGCTCTATTAACAGATTATCTGAAGGAATCAAGCAACTGTTTCAGATGCCGATGACTCCTAAGCCTCGGGTACCACTCTCAAATCCTACGCCTAAGTATCTCATCCAATTTACGTTCCTAATAACAGAAACCTAGGACCTATGTTTCAGATCCCTAATCCAAGATGACCCTGCCTATTCTCTACCTTTTACCTATTCTGGCCTCCCTTTGGCTACCTACTTTCACCCCAATTTCTACCCTATTCCTTAACACCTCCTTATTTTTTATCATTTAGGTATGAGCTCTTACTCAGCGGAGACTATATGGGATTGTTGTCTCTTCTCATTTCAGTAAAGCTTATCATTATGTACCTTTGCATGTTAATTTTGTTGACCAGTATGTATAGGCCCATATTGACCGGCACCTTCACAATGTTTTTTCTTTTTTTTTTTTTGCATTGTTGTCCACCATAATTGTAATCTTATGAAGTGTACTGTATTGTATTTATGCCCAGGACCACCTCGAAAATGAGCTTGCTCAATGGTGTTTATGCCTGGTTAAATAAAGTGATTGATTGATTGATTGATTGATTGTTGCACAGTTCCCTCTGTTTCACCCCAGTCTAGGAGAACACTAGTGAGGGGCAATGTTTTCTCTTCACCAGTAAAGTCCTGTACAGTGATGTGTTTATTGGGTATAAGCTGACCAGGCTGTACCAGATCCCACTTTACCAAGGTCAAGGATGCCCCTGTGTCCCTTAACCCTTGCGTCTGTACACCATTCACCATGACTGGGTGCATGTGTTCCCTCATGTTCACTGGCATGCTTCCAGGGACACACAAACAACCCACTTCCTTCCTAGCCCCTTGTTGTGTATTACTCACCTTTTTGGGACACTGTCTGGCAATATGCCCAGTTTCTTTACACAACCAACATTCATTTCTTTTCTCAGAGAAATCTTTTCTCTGAAACCTGGGCCTAACTGGCTTTGGTGGAGGCAGTGAGGGTTGTAGCTGCCCTGAAGGTGCACTTTTCCCTTTTTGTGCTGCCACACCCACCCCATCCGCTCTCAGAGCAGGTCTGCTCTTGACATGGCGGTCCGAAAGTTCAGCAGCCTCTTGCACTGTTTTGGGATCTTGGTCCTCTAGCCAGGTTTTCAGCTCTGCTGGGCATGCCCAGAAAAACTGTTCTAACAGAATCACATTTTGAATTTTATCAACAGAGTTTGCTTCAATTCCTTCCCACCAATGTTTTAAAAACTGACGTTGTTTCGTAGCTAGCTTCTCATAGCTTATGTCAGGGCTTCTCCTGAGCTTACAGAATTTAGCTCTGTATGATTCAGCAGTTAATTAAAATTTCTTTAACAGTGCAGCTTTAAGTTTACTGTAATCATCATTGTCCTCATTGTCCATTTGACCCAATGCATCCCAAGCTTTCCCGGTAAGTAGCGGGGATAGCTGGAAGCTCCAGAACTCCCTAGGAATTTTAGCCTGAATACAAACTTTTTCAAAAGAATTTAAAAAGGCATCCATATCCTCCCCCTCTTTAAATCTGGCTAGCAATTTGGAATTCAATTTATAACCCAGTCCTGTAGTCCCAGATAAACCCAAGCCACTTACCTGCTCTGGTGCCACTGGTTTGAGTCGTAGCTTCTCCAGTTCATGTTGCCTCTGGCGCTCCTGCTCCTCACCATCAGTGTCTCTCTGTTCTTGCTCTGCCTCTCGGTGTTCTCACTTTGCTTCTCATCATTCTCACTCTGCCCCACAGTCCGCCTCCTGCTGTTCACGGTCCCTCTCCCTCTCCTTCTGGAACTCCAGCTCCATTCTGTGCAACTCAGTTTGCAGCCTGAGTACTTCTGGATCCAGGATACTGGTGTCCTTCCCCTGCTGCTGTGACCCTTCACTGAGAGTGGCCCTGTTGCCCTCCTCATTGGATCTGGACACTGCACTAGCCGCTAGCCCTGCCACACTCAGGGTTCCGTCCTTTTTAGTCACTGTCTGTGACTCGATGCTCTGGGTATCTGCTACCATCAGGGCATCCACGATGTTCTGTTTGTTAGCTTTCACCTCGAACAGGACTCCTCTGTCCCCACACAACTGCTTTAAGTAGTCTACAGTGTGTCTGCTGTAGTTGGAAGCCATCTTCTTCCCTAACTATGGCTACTCTGACTTGCACTTTAAAAAAAATTAAAATGGGTAGGAACTTGACTGTACACCAAGTGATATAGTTCTGCCTCCTTTTTAAAAATAAATCACTGCCTTTTTCTTTCTTTGCAAGTGAGCTGGTGGTCTCAAGCTGACACACTGAACAATGAAAGCTTATAATACCAAACTTATGCACACAGCTGCCAACCAATCTGTCACAAAACCACTCAGCAGGTCAGGCCCTCTGCTCCCACAGTGCCAGCCTCCGAGCGCAGTATTGTGAACAGTTAACTGAACAGAGTAGCCCTCCTGTCTGTTTTGTGGGTTAGAATCAACCTTTGGTCTCAAGTTCTGGAGGGATTCAAACTGCGGACCTCTTGCTAGCATACCCAATGTACAGGCTCAGATAATTCTCCTCTTCAGGGGGGCCAGATATCTTTCGCCTACGGGCACCTAACCAGGTGTACAAAATGAATCCTTAAAAACTCTATGAAAGACCTCAGAATAAACTCTTACCTTTTCCCAGTTTGGTAAAACCAGTAAACTTTGTACAGTGTCAACTTTAGCCATATATGCTTACCTTATGAAAGAAAGAAAGAATTTCAAAGGCACACCAGGTAGTCTCTAAAAATAGAGGTTTACTTAAAATAGATAAAAATGTAAAATGTAAAACACGGAACTATATATCACAAAACATACAATCTTTTAAAACAATAAGGTTTAAAAAGTGCAAATTCTTACCAATAATACACTTAGACCTGTCTACCTAATGTATTCTTATCTTCTTATAGTGCTGTAGATGTTTCTTTTTTCAGAGTCCAAACATGTGTATCTGTAAAGGTCTGTTACAGCATAATTAAAACACTGTCTTGACCCTACCTTCTCCATGATGTCATCCAGCTCCTCTTCTGTTTATTAAAAATTATACAATCAGGATGTCTTGTGTCAGGAGGTAAATTAATAGGTGACATCAGCAGAAAAAACTTGTTCCCCCATATGACTTCCCAATTAAGTCTATAATTTTCCAAGTCCTTTCTTTCATCCATGAGCAGCATCCTCTCTCAAGGACATCAAAGGACCTTTTATGACTTCACGCCACAGTGACATAACCTGTATTCTTTTTCTAAACGTCATAAAAGTTTATGATTTTCCAGCCTAGCAGCTGGCAGCTACAATTAAGCTAGATAAACAGGAGAGCCTTACTTTAGGTCTCTTCTAGCCTGTAATTATCTCCTGGCTTTTATCTTTTAGCTGAAACAGCATGTCTCATGGGAGACACTCAGTAACACATTTTTATATTACAGAAAGCAAAGATTAATCAGAACCTGCTGTACAAGTGTCACAGAGGGCAATGATAGCATTTCTTGTGGTAGATGTTGTTGGGGATCACCAATTTAAATTGAGGTTGCCAAGGAGGTAAAGCTCACCAGATTGAGAGAGGGAAGTAATGGAAGTTAGGAGGTCAAGAGAGACAGTGGGCTTGACATTTGGATGGCAATAGATACCGGCTACAAAGATAGGGAGTGAGAAAGGGAGGGATACATTGATGGCTAAGGCATCATGGGTTGCTGGGTTGGAGGAGGAGAAGACTGGGAAATATTGGAGGGAGACACAGATATACATGGCCACTCCACCACCCCTACCTGCTCTGTCTAGCCTTAGGATGGAGTAACCGGGGATGGAGACTGAGTGGTCAGGAATCATGCTCTTTAGCCATGTTTCTGTTATAATTAGACTGTTTGGTTTCAGGGCAGCAACCATGGCTTGCAGGAGGTCTATTTTTTTGAAGTAGGCTACGAATGTTTAAGTGTAATATCTTGAAACCCTTTATGAGGGCTGTTGGGGTAGGGATATGGGCAGCGGCAGTGGGGGAGATGGCAGGGGTGAAGGAAGTAGCAGGACTGGGGTTGGGGTGGATGTCCCCTGAGGTGAGTAATAGTAGAGCTAGGATGAGGAAGTGTAGCTTCGTGGATTTGGAGTGATGGAGCTTGGAGGCCAAGTGAGTGAGGTAGAAGGGAGTGGTATAATGAGGAAGCAGGAGGTGGAGAACAGAAAGGACATTTGGTAAACTTAGTAGGGATGCATGTGGAATGATGAGGGAATGAGACCAGAATACGTTGGGGGGAGGTGAGCAGGAGTAATAGCATGAATATAAGTTGGGGCCTGGAGACAGGGGGTTTGGATGGATTTGGAATTATGGGGCCCTGGGCTGACAAAAGCAGGAGGGATGCGTAGGGAGGGGGTAAGAAATAAGGTTAGGAAGAGGAGGTAGAAGGGAGAAGGATTTGAGTGGAGAGGAAACATCCTTAGAGTCAAGGAGCAGCAGGGAAGGGGGTGGACTTTGGTAGGTAGTAGACTACACCAAGGGGGTGTAGCTGAACATATATGGGTATATATAGCAGTAAAGCAAAATGATATGTAGCAGTAAGGTATGAAGAGGCAGGTGCACCCATGCAAGGAGTCTGGGAAGTAAAATTCTGGATGTGGAAGTCATCATGGCAGAATATAGCCTGGATTTAATGGCCATTATAGAGTTGTGGTGCACTGACAGCCATGACTAGGACATGGCCATATCTCGCTACTCTTTGTTCAGGAGAGACAGGACAGAGAAGAGGGGAGGAGAGGTTGTACTATATGTGAAGAAGGGAATCAAGGTCATGGAGGTACAGGTGTAACCAGAGGAAATGGAAGGGCAGGAGGTGCTGTTGGTCATCCCTGGAGACAGGCTCTGGGGCTGGTACCTACACAGGGGTGGTATACAGACCTCCAGCACAGGGAGAGGAGTTGGATAAGGCACTAGAGGAAGACATAATCAAGATGGAAAGCAAGGGGGAAAGTGCTGTTAGTTGGAGACTTCAATCTGCCAGACATGGAGTGGAGCCTTCCAACTACAGCTTCAGCAAGGAACAGGGCATCCTTGACTCCCTACAAGGGCCTTTCTCAGGCAGCTAGTCAAAGAACCCACTAGGGTCAGGCAGTGCTGATCCTGCTACTTACAAACAGAGACAGCATTGCAGACATGACAGTGGGAAGTCCCCTAGGTACTGGTGATCACTGTACAATGTGGTTTAACATTAAGATGGGAACAGAGGTTAGCCACATGAGGTCCTGGACTTTAGGAGGGCAGATTGTAAAGAGATGGGAGACTGCCTCAGAAACTCCCTTGTGGGGGGAGGGAGGATTGCCAAGGAGGGGTAAAGGCACAGTGGGAAAAATAAGGGAGGGCATAATTAAGGCAACCACCCTCTGCATGAAGGAAGTGAGTAAAAGCAGAAGGAAAAATAAATCTTTATGGTTGTCTAGGGAACTGGCCAAGGTGGCAAAGGGAAAAAGGGTGGCATTCAGGAGGTATAAGGAAATGCAGAGGGAGGAGGACAGGGAAGTTTACCAAGTAAAACAAAGAGAAGTTGAAAAGGCAGTGAGGGGAGGAAAGGCACAGACAGAGGAAAGAATAGCCAAAGGGTAGTTAAAGGGGATAAGACCTTTTTCAAGTACATGAGTGAAAAGAAAAACAAGCAAACAAAGGTAGGGATAGTGAGGATACAGAGGAGGCAGGTGGAGATTGCACAGAAGAGGACCAAGAAATAGCTGCCATGCAGAACAGGTACTTCTGTTAGTCTTCACAGTGGAAGGAGGGGGGATGGACCACCAGGGAGCAGCAGGAACAAAGGGGGGAGGTGAACATACATCTCTTTTCAGAGGAAAGAGTCCTGATGGAACTTGCAGCTCTGAAGGTGGGTAAGGTCATGGTACCAGACGGCATATATCCAAGGTGCTTCAGGAACTCAGGGAGGTACTTGCTGCACCACGGATGACCTTATTCAACAGTTCAGTAGAAACAGGCATGGTTCTGGAGGCTGGAGGTGAGCAGATGTGGTCCTTCTCCATAAGAACAGTAGCAGGGAGGAGGCTAGCAACTTGGGGCCAGTCAGTCTCACTTCAGTGGTGGAGAAATTAATGGAAACCTTGCTAAAGGAAAGGCTGGTAGAGTATATTCATACCAGTGGACTGCAAGACCACTGGTAGCATGGATTCATGGGGGGGTGGGCATGTCAGGCATAGGAGACTGATTAAGAAATTGAGCAGCCTGGTCGGAAGGCGGGGGGGAGATCCAAAGTGGTGAACTGGGTTAGAAACTGATTAATGGATAGGTATCAGAGGGTGGTAGTTAACTTCACTCATTCTAATGATGGGAGAGTGACTGGTAGGGTGCTGCATGGCTCAGAAGTGGGACCAGTCCTCTTCAGTGTCCTCATAAATGACATTGCAGAAGGACTGGAAGGAAAGGGAAGGTATACTTTTTGCAGAGGATACCAACATCTGTAACAGGATGGACATTCAGCCAGGGTGGGGAGAATGAGCATTGATTTGGGGAAAATCAGAGTGGTTGAGAGCATAGCAGTTGGTATTCACTGCTAAAAAGTGTAAAATCATGTATCTAGAACATAGGAAACCAGAAGCTGAGTTTAGGATGGAGGGATAGGCATTGACAGTCACTAAGCAAGAATAGGACATTGGGGTATCATGACTGATGTCCTCAGAGTGGTAGGGCAGTGTTACAAAGCAGTAGGTAGGGCTAGTGGGATGCTGGGGTGCATAGTTTTACCTGCTACCCTGACTCGCCTTTCATTGCTGCTCCCTCTCCACTTCCTCCCCCTCCTTTCCACAACTTCCTACTATTCTTGTAACCCTGCCTGTCTCCTCTGGCCCATTCCCCCCTCCCCCCTACCATTTCTCCAACTTTTCCACATCCCACTTCTTCATCCTGGTCTTGTTCTAGCCCCACCTCCCTAACCCATTTGTTCCACGTCTTTGCTGACAAAGCCTGTCTCTGGCTGCTCCTCTCTGCCTAGCTAGTCCTCCATCTGTTACTCCTGTAGAACTCTGCACTTACCCTGTTATGGTTACATTCCTATTCACTGAATCACATATTGCACTCTCCCTAATTTACCTGTACACCCTTCCTAATGCACTGATGTCTATTCAATTCATGTTGTATCCTGAATGCCCAGGATCACTGACTGACCATAGCTACATTTTGTACTAATAGTGACATATTTGTAACTGCTTTGTATAACTCCTTAATCTGTGGAACACCTTATAACTATGTGCTGTTTGTCTTTTGTACCTGCATTGACCTGGAACCTTTGTAAACGGGTCTTTGACTGAAAGGTATTAAACCCAATCTGAAGTAAATAAATGCATGAATGAATAAATAAATAAGTAAATAAATAAATAAATAGTGAAGGGTATCCCCAGCAGGAGGAGGGCAATGGTGGTGCCACTGTATTGCTCACTCATGAAACTCCACCTGGAGCATTGTGTCCAGTTCTGAAGGGTGCATCTCAGAAAGGACATAGACAAGGTGGAGGCATTCCAGAAGAGGGCAACTGAAATGGTGCAGGGGTGGCACCAAAAGCCCTAGGAGAAGAGACTAAAGAATCTCAACATGTACACCCTGGAAGAGAGCAGAGTGAGAGGGGACATGATAGATATGTGCAAGTACCTCACAGTGGTGAACAGGGTTCTGGAGGGGAGTCTCTCTCGAATGGGAAAGAGCACCAAAACCAGGGGCATGTTATGTTATGAAGCTGGGGGGCGGGTTAAGAGGAATGTGAGGAAGAACTACTTCCTGAAAGAGTGGTGAATGCCTGGTACAGACTGCCAGTGGAAGTGGTGAGGTGAAAACAATGGGGGCTTCAAGCATGAATGCGATAGACATAGGGGAGTATTGGTAAATAGGATAGGCAGGGAGGAGGGAGAGTCACCGAAGACCAGTTAGGGTCTGCAGAGACAGACTAGGCAGGGAATATGTGGGCAAACTGGGTGGGCCAAGGGGTCCTTTTCTGCTGGCAAAGTCTATGTTTATATGTCCTTCACTATTCTATTGAAATAAATAGAGCTAACTACTACTTTTGGAATAAATTGCCTTCACTTTTGCAGTTGGGATACTTTGCCTTACTGCTACAGTTGGACAAAATGGCCCTCATGCCTATAGTTGTGATGAATTGCCTTCACTTCCTCACTTGAAAAAATGGTACTTACTGTATTACATATTGAATAAATAGCCTTCAGTGCAACACTTGGAATAAATGGTCCTTACTACTACTCGTGCAACCAATGCCCCTTACTACTACAAGTGGAATAAATTGCCCTAGTTACTGTACATGGAATACATACTCGTTAACCCTACACTTGGAGTAAATGGCCTTACTACACACAGAATAAACTGCCCTCACCACTTCACTTGGAATAAATTAACCTCCCTGTTGCATGTTACAACTGGTCCACACTAATTTATGTGGAACAAACGGCTCTCACAGCTCTTGAAATAAAATGCCTACTTTAGTTTGTTTTTGCTTTTTAACCAGGAGAGACGCACTAAGCTGATAGCTTGTTTACAAGTGTGACCTGGGAGCACAAGGAAGTTAAGTGACTTGCTCAGGGTCACACAGTATGCAAGTGGGGGCTGTGGGATTCAAACCCAGGTCTCCAGTTCTGAGCCTTAAACCACTGCACTATACTGCCTCCTCAACCTTCACTACTACGCTTGAACAAATTACCCTCAGTCCTACACTTGGAATAAATTTCCTTACTACTATACACGGAGTACATATTCCTTGCTACTACTGTTGAAATAAATGGCCTTTACTACTATACTTGGAATATATAGCCCTCACTAATTCACTTTGAATAAATTGTTCTTACTACTGCACATGGGAAAATGACCCTCATTACTACATGTTGAATAAATGGCCCTCACAGCTACATGTGAAATACACATCACTTACTAGTGCACAAAGAAATGATGACACATAGAAACATAGAATTTTAGGACAGATAAGGTCTGCTTAGCCCACCCAGTCTGCAAATTTCTTTCCCTGCCTATACTGTCACCCCAGACCCTAATTGATCTCCACCACCCCCCTTTGCTTTCCACTGAGATTCCCATATGCCTGTTCCAGGCATACTTGAAGCCCACTACTGTTTTCACCCCCACCACCTCTGCTGAAAGACTGTTCCAGGCATCCACCACTCTTTCAGTGAAGAAGCACTTCCCCACATCTCTCTCTCTTGAAGTTACCCTCTTCCAACTTCATTACATGTCCCCTTGTTCTTGTGCATCTTTTTCTCTGAAAACTACTCCCCTCCTGTGCCGTATTTACCCTCAAGAGTATTTATAGGTCTCGATCATATTCTCCCTCGTTTTTCTCTCTTCTGGGGTGTACATATTGAGGTCCTTCAATCTCTCCTCGTAGGCTTCTAATGCAGACCCTGTACCATTTTCTTTGCCATCCTCTGGACTGCTTCCACTTTGTGTCCTTCCTGAGATGTGGTCTCTAGAACTAGACAGAGTACTCCAGATGGGGTCTCATGAGTGATCTATACAGTGGCAACACCACCTCTCTATGCACTCCAACATCCCACTGGCCCTACCCACTGCCTTGTCGTACTGCCTCGTCACCTTGAGATCATCAGATATGATTACTCCCATATCCCTTTCCTGTTTGGTGACTGGCAAGACATCTTCTTCCATATTGTACTCTTCCACTGGATTTCTCTGCCCTAAGTGCATGATTTTGCACTTTTTTTTGCATTGAAACCCAGCTGCCATGCCCTTGATCAGTCCTCGAGTTTTCTCAGGTGTCTGCACATTTTTTCCACTCCCTCTGGAGTGTCCACCCTATTGCAGATTCTGGCATCAGCTGTAAAGAGGCAGACCTTTCCTTCCAGCTCATCTACAGTGTCACTTATAAAGACATTAAAGAGGGCTGATCCCAGCACTGAGCTATGTGGCACACCACTGGTCACCCTCCATTTCCCTGAGTGAACTCCATTCACCACCACCCTCTATGCTATAATTGGAATCACTTGCCCTCACTACTACTGTTAGAAGATGGCCTGTACTAAAACACTTGGAATAAATTGTCCTAGCACATTTGGAATGAAGACTCCTTAAATATATTGAATAAATAGCCCTTACCAATACACTTGAAATAAAAAAACACTCACTGCTACATGTGGAAAAATGGCCCTCACTTCTACGCATGGAATGCATGACAGTCACTACAATGTTTAGAATAAATTGCCTTTTTACTATCCTTTGATTAAATATCCTTCACTGCCATACTTGGAATACACAGCTTTGGCTACTACAATTGAAATACTAGGAGGAGTAATACTAGGAGTTAATAGATGTACAGAAGGCAAAAACCCATTATGGTACATCTCCCGCAAGTGGGTTTATTTATTTCCTATAGGGCTTAGTAGTAGATGTTTATCTAACTTTAGTTTAAAGGTATTAAAGGAGTCCACTTCCACCTCCTCTCCAGGGAGAGAATTCCATATAGGCACTATCCTCTGGGTAAAGTAAAATCTTCTAGTGTTTCTTTTAGGAAAGGTCAGCATAAGCTGTCCATCACTACTAAACTTGGACTACTTAACCCTATTACACGTGGAATATGTGGCTGTTATTTCTGCATTTGGAATAATTAGCTTTTAATATTGTACTTGGAATAAATGGCCCTCATTACTACACATGGAATAAATGACTTTTGCTAACTACTACTCCTGGAATAAATGGCCCTCAGTACTACACATGGAATAAATTGCCCTTATTACCACATGTGGAATAAACAGTCTATCACCACTGCATAGGCAGTAAATGTTCCTCACTATTTCACTTGGAATTAAAGTCCATCACTCATACACATAGAATAAAGTAATGGTCATGGTACATTTGGAACAAATGACCCTCACTTCACATAGCAAAACATGCCCTCGCTACTACACTTAAAATAAATGGCCCTCACTATTTCACATGGAAAAAATGGCTTTCACACTTACTACACCTGGGATATATATCCCTCACTAGTACAGTTGGAAGAATTAACCCTTGCTACTACTTTAAAAAATGTCATTTGCTACTATACAAGGAATAAATAACATATTATACATGGCTCTAATTTCTATATGTGGAATTAGCAGCCCTCACTACTGTACTTGTAATGAAAAGCCCTCACTGCTGCACTTGGAATAAGTGGCATCATTATTGCACATAGAATAAGTGGTCCCCTACTGCACTAGGAATAAACACCCTTCACTGCTACACTTGGAATAAATGGCCCATCAATAATACACTTGGAATAAGTGGCCCTCACTACTGCATATAGAATAAATGTCCCTCACTACTGCACAAGGATAACTGGACCTCACTACTGTGCATGTAATAACTGTCCCTCACTACTGCACATGGAATAACTGTCCCTCACTACTGAACATGGATAACTGACCCTCACTACTGTGCATGGAATAACTGTCCCTCACTACTGCACATGGAATAAATGTCCCTCACTACTGCACATGGAATAAATGTCGCTCACTACTGCACATGGATAACTGGTCCTCACTACTGCACATGAAATAACTGTCCCTTACTACTGCACATGGAATAACGGGCCCTCACTACTGCACATGGAATAAATGTCCTTCACTACTGCACATGAAATAACCATCCCTCACTACTGCACATGGAATAACTGTCCCTCACTACTGCACTTGGATAACTGGCCCTCACTACTGCACATGGAATAACTGACCCTCACTACTGCACATGGAATAACTGGCCCTCACTACTGCACATGGAATAAATGTCACTCACTACTGTACATGGAATAAATGTCACTCACTACTGCACATGGATAACTGGCCCTCACTACTGCACATGGATAACTGTCCCTCACTACTGCACATGGAATAAATGTCCCTCACTAATGCGCATGGAATAAATGTCACTTACTGCTGCACGTGGAATAACTGGCCCTCACTACTGCACGTGGAATAACTGGCCATCACTACTGCACATGGAATAACTATCCCTCACTACTGCACATGGAATAACTGGCCCTCACTACTGCACATGGAATAAATGTCACTCACTACTGCACATGGAATAACTGACCCTCACTACTGCACATGGGATAAATGTCCCTCACTACTGCACATGGAATAACTGTCCCTCACTACTGCACAAGGAATAACTGTCCCTCACTACTGCACATGGAATAAATGTTGCTCACTACTGCACATGGATAACTGGCCCTCACTACTGCACATAAAATAACTGTCCCTTACTACTGCACATGAAATAACTGTCCCTTGCTACTGCACATGGAATAACTGGCCCTCACTACTGCACATGGAATAAATGTCCTTCACTACTGCACATGAAATAACCATCCCTCACTACTGCACATGGAATAACTGTCCCTCACTACTGCACTTGGATAACTGGCCCTCACTACTGCACATGGAATAACTGACCCTCACTACTGCACATGGAATAACTGGCCCTCACTACTGCACATGGAATAAATGTCACTCACTACTGTACATGGAATAAATGTCACTCACTACTGCACATGGAATAACTGCCCTCACTACTGCACATGGAATAAATGTCCCTCACTAATGCGCATGGAATAAATGTCACTTACTGCTGCACGTGGAATAACTGGCCCTCACTACTGCACGTGGAATAACTGGCCGTCACTACTGCACGTGGAATAACTGTCCCTCACTACTGCACATGGAATAACTGTCCCTCACTACTGCACATGGAATAAATGTTACTCACTACTGCACATGGAATAACTGACCCTCACTACTGCACATGGAATAAATGTCTCTCACTACTGCACATGGATAACTGTCCCTCACTATTGCACATGGAATAACTGGCCCTCATTAGTGCACATGGAATAACTGTCCCTCACTACTGCACATGGGGTAAATGTTCCTCACTACTGCACATGGAATACTGTCCCTCACTGCTGCACATGGAATAAATGTCCCTCACTACTGCACTTGGATAACTGGCCCTCACTACTGCACATGGAATAACTGGCCCTCACTACTGCACATGGAATAAATGTCACTCACTACTGTACATGGAATAAATGTCACTCACTACTGCACATGGATAACTGGCCCTCACTACTGCACATGGAATAACTGGCCCTCACTACTGCACATGGAATAAATGTCTCTCACTACTGCACATGGATAACTGTCCCTCACTATTGCACATGGAATAACTGGCCCTCATTACTGCACATGGAATAACTGTCCCTCACTACTGCACATGGGATAAATGTTCCTCACTACTGCACATGGAATACTGTCCCTCACTACTGCACATGGAATAAATGTCCCTCACTACTGCACATGGAATAACTGACCCTCACTACTGCACATGGAATAAATGTCTCTCACTACTGCACATGGATAACTGTCCCTCACTATTGCACATGGAATAACTGGCCCTCATTACTGCACATGGAATAACTGTCCCTCACTACTGCACATGGGATAAATGTTCCTCACTACTGCACATGGAATACTGTCCCTCACTACTGCACATGGAATAAATGTCCCTCACTACTGCACATGGAATAACTGACCCTCACTACTGCACATGGAATAACTGGCCCTCACTACTGCACATGGAATAACTGGCCCTCACTACTGCACATGGAATAAATATCACTCACTACTGTACATGGAATAAATGTCACTCACTACTGCACATGGATAACTGGCCCTCACTACTGCACATGGATAACTGGCCCTCACTACTGCACATGGAATAACTGTCCATCACTACTGCACATGGAATAACTGGCCCTCACTACTGCACATGGAATAACTGTCCCTCACTATTGCACATGGAATAACTGTCCCTCACTATTGCACATGGAATAAGTAGTGCTCACTACTGCAAATGGAATAAATGTCCCTCACTACTGCACATGGAATAAATGTCCCTCACTACTGCACTTGGATAACTGGCCCTCACTACTGCACATGGAATAACTGGCCCTCACTACTGCACATGGAATAAATGTCACTCACTACTGTACATGGAATAAATGTCACTCACTACTGCACATGGATAACTGTCCCTCACTACTGCACATGGAATAAATGTCACTCACTACTGCACATGGATTAACTGGCCCTCACTACTGCACATGGAATAACTGGCCGTCACTACTGCACATGGAATAACTGTCCCTCACTACTGCACATGGAATAACTGTCCCTCACTATTGCACATGGAATAAGTAGTGCTCACTACTGCACATGGAATAAATGTCACTCACTCACTACTGCACATGGATAACTGTCCCTCACTACTGCACATGGAATAAATGTCCCTCACTACTGCACATGGAATAAATGTCAGTCACTACTGCACATGGAATAACTGCCACTCACTACTGCACATGGAATAACTGTCCCTCACTGCTGCGCATGGAATAAGTGGTGCTCAGTACTGCACTTGGAATACATTTTTTATTTTATTTAGTTTTTGTTTACCGTGTAAGTGAACTAGCCATAGAGATGACTATTTTCAGGCACGACCCGGGAGGTTACAGGGTAAAACATTACAGTTATACAAAAAGGTGGTTACAACAACGTATCAGTAACAGTGTTACACAGCAGGTTCTGCAGCATTATGATGCAGGGTGTTGAGAACCAGGCACAGAACATATTTTGTAGTAATAACATACAGATGAGGCATGTTTGCAATAAGACAGTGAGGATTACAAAATAAAGGAATAAATCTGAATCAGAGAATACAGTGGGCAAACAATGCAAGAAACTAGACATGTAGTAGGTAGGACACTGTGGGAAGACAATTTAGCAGACAGGTAAGGAAAGGAAGACAGGGCTGATAACTGCTGAGAGGGTAGGTGCAGGAGAAATAAGTGACTGGGGAGTAGGGGAGTAAGTGCAAAGGGGGTTGATGTGGAGATGGTGTTCCGTACTGTACTCAGACAAACTGGCACTTGTATAGTTGCAATACACAGCACACAAAATAACAAGGCCTCACTACCACACCTGGAATAAATATCCCTTACTTCCATGCTTAAATAATTTACCCTTTTCCTGTCCTTGGAATATACAGTATGTCCCTTACTACAACACTTGAAATATATGGCCCCTCACTACTATACCTGGAATAAATAACCATATACCAGCGGTGAATACATTGGGTACTTAAATCATGTTATTTTGTAGTAAATTTTTATTTTTACTTAGAACACATGTTATTACACTTAAAACTTGTTATTTCCACTTAGAAACTGGAAACAGAACACATAGAACAATAGGCCAGATAAAGATCTTACATTGGGAAGGAAGGCAGTTTTAGGCTACAGTAAGCTTAACACAGTAATACAAGCATTAACAATAATGTAGTGTGTATATATATATATATATATATATATATGGGATATGCAATGGAAGCAAGTGTAATAAATGATTTATCTGCACAAGAGCAGTTTGACCTTGGGTAACTTCACAAGTGGCGTAAGCCATGAGTGTGGTATCCGAGGTCAAACTGCTCGAGTGCAGATAAATCATTTATTATACATGTTTTCCACTGCATATTCCATTTATGCAATTCTTTTGTTTTTGCTTTTGTAGGGGTCATTTGTTAGTCAAAAAAGTGAATAAAAATTGAATTTTCTACCATTTTTTGCTGATTATAGAAAATCTAAAAGGAATCTAGAAACAAAACACATCTCATTTTGTAGATATTTTTATGCTGAACAACTTTTGTGCTCAAAGTACCATACTATCTTATTTTGTTTTTATGTTATGTGCATTTGTTTGATGAAAGAGTGCACAAAAATTGAATTTTTTGCTGTTTTTTGCTAATTCTGAAAAAACTAAAAAGTATCTATAAATGAAACACCACTCATTTTGTAGATATTTCTGTGCTGAATAAACTTTGTGCTCACAGTACCATGCTATCATTTTTCATTTTAAAGTTATTTACATTTGTTTGCGGACAAAATGAAAAAAAATATGAATTTTCTGCTGTGTTTTTGCTAATTATCAAAAAATCTATAAGGTATCTATAAATGAAATACCACTCATTTTGTAGATAATTTTGTGCTGCACAACTTTCATGCTCATAGCACTATGCTGTCTTTTTTTCATTTTAAAGTTATTTGCATTTGAATATAGTTAGTACTGGTACTGAGGCTGAACATTCTAAATTAGTTCTGGAGTGATTGTGACATATCTACTATGTGAATAAATCTGTGATGATGCATCTACTATGTGGGTAAATGTAAAATTTTGAATATATCCCATATTAGCTCAGATTTATCTCATAGGATTTACGTCCATGCCTATTGCATAAATATATATATATATCTCAAATCAGTGATGAAAGTGAACAGGAACGCACAGGAACTCGGTTTCTGTACCTTTTTTGCAGCAGGAACGGAGTTCCTGTACTTCTTCCCACCGACACTTGAACTGAAATTCTTAAACCAGCAACAAAATTACAGTTTCTGGGTCTGTGGCCTGAAACCAGGGTTTCCATAACAATATTTGACTTGTACTACAATCCTATTTTCCTAGAAATACTTCAATATCTCTAACTGAATTTACTAGGTGTCCAAACAAATAGATGTGTCTTGACACAGCTATCCTTCAGATTGAGGATCTTCATTCTGTATTTCATATTTACCAGTGCCTAAGTTCCTGTACTTCTTGTCTACCACTTACACCACTGTCTCAAATACATAATGGGTTGCAGTAGAATAACATATTTATCACCACACATGAGTGGAAGACCCATGTAAACAACTTGTGGCTTTTATCAGTCATAAATCATCTGTCTTCGCACTGTCTAGTTTTGATTAAAGTGTTATTTCACTCCAACCCATTCTGTAATCCCTGTGTACTACACATCTAAAAAATGCCCCTCACTATGACTTTTGGAATAAATAACTCACACTACTACACTTGGATGAGATAGCCCTTGCTACTATCAGTTAAATAAATAGCCCTACCGTGGCTTCTACACTTGGACTACATAACCCTATGACACATTAAATAAATATCCTTCACTGCTACACTTGCCCCTCGATGATGCAACACATGGAATAAATGGCACAAGTACATTCAGAATAAATGGATGTCATCACCCATTCCACTTGGAATATTTGCCCCGTTTACCGAACTTGGAATTAATGGTCTCACTGCTACTGTTTAAAAATGTTCGTCACTACTAAACTTGGAATAAATAACCTACTACAGTACATATGGACTACTTGGCCCTCACGTCTAGAATTGGAATAACTAACCATCACTACTACACATAGAATAAATGGCTTTCTCTGTTTACTACACATGGAACAAATGTGCCTTACTATTACACATAGAATACCACTTACTACTATACTGTACTTGGAATGAAGAGCCTCTCACTAATTCATATACAGTAAGTGGCCCTCACTACTTCACTTGGAATAAATGTCACTCACTACTACATTTGGAATGAATGGCTCTAGTGTATTTGGAATAAATGACCCTTAGAACACATTAAATAATGTGTCCTCACTGCTATTCTTGGAATAAATGACACTCAGGGCATTACATGGAATAAATGGCTCTAGAACATTTGGAATAAAGGGCTCTCACCATCACTGCTACACTTGGATCAAATAACCCTTGGTACTACATTTTAAACAAAATAGTCTTCACTTCTAATACAGTTGGAATAAATGGCTCTCAGAATTACTACTCTTGGAAAAAAAAATGGCCCTCACTGCTACATTTAGAATAAACAACCCTCACTACTAGACTTTGAATAAATGCAGTATAGTGCAGTGAGTTAAGGCTCTGAGCTGCAAACTTGGAGACCTGGGTTTGAATCCCACAGCCCCCACTTGCTTACTGTGTGACCCTGAGCAAGTAAATTAACTTCCTTGTGCTCCCAGGTCACGCCTGTAAACAAGCTTCAGCTTAGTGTCTTTCTCCTGGTTAAATAAATAAATAAAAAGTGGCCTTCACTATTGCACTTGGAATAAAATAATCTTCACTGCTACATATAGAGTAGTGAAAGAAGGAAGACTTTGGGGGATTGTAAGGCTCAAAGGGGATACAGTGGAGTGTAAGGAGGGAGACATGGAAAAGGTGGAAACACTGAACAAATACTTTTGTTCAGTATTCACTAAAGAGGGGGATTGTCAGGGACCACAGCTGGGTAACAGACATGGGGGGGGGGAGAGGTAAACAAAAGTCCATTCACAGTGAAGAGAGTCCTTGAGGAGCTCACAAAACTGAAGGTGGACAAAGCAATGGGGCCAGATGGCATACACCCGAGGATATTAAGAGAGCTGCCAAGAGAGCTAGTGGTGCCTCTGGCAGCACTGTTCATGGAGTCACTCAACACAGGAGTGGTTCCAGAGGACTGGAAGAGGGCACATGTAGTCCCTCTATACAAAAGTGGTACTAGGGAGGAGGCAGGGAACTATAGGCCGGTCAGCCTCACCTCAGTAGTGGGTAAGATCATGGAGGCACTGCTTAAAGAAAGAATAGTGGCACACTTGGAATCCAGCGGTGCCCAGGATCTGAGGCAACATGGATTCTCAGCAGGAAGGTCATGTCAGATGAATCTGATAGATTTTTTTGACTGGGTGACAAGGGAAGTAAATCAAGGAGGGTGGTGGTAGACATTGCCTAACTAGATTTTAACAAAGCCTTTGACACCATCCCACATAAAAGGCTGGTCAACAAGATGAGTAGTATGGTATGGAGCACAAGGTGGTAAACTGGGTTAGGAACTAGCTAATGGACAGGAAGCAGAGGGTGGTGGTAAATGGGATCCAATCAGGGGAGAGGGGGTGACCAGCAGAGTACCTCAGGGATCAGTCCTTGGACCAGTCCTGTTTAATGTCTTCATTAGTGATATTGTGGTAGGACTGAAGGGAAAGGTCTACCTGTTTGCAGATGACACCAAGATCTGCAACAGAGTGGATACTCTGGATGGGGTGGAAAGAATGAGGAGGGACCTGGAGAAGCTTGAAAAATTATCTGAAGTGTGGTAACTAAGGTTCAGTTCCAAGAAGTGCAAAATAATGCACCTTGGAAGCGTGAACCCCGGGGAGAGCTACAGGATGGGGGAGTTATTGACTATCACCAAGGATGAAAGAGATCTGGGGGTTATAATTTCTGATGACCTAAAGGTGTCTAAGCAGAGTACAAAGGATGCAGGGAGGGCCAGTGGCATGCTGGGGTGCATAGGCAGAGGTATCACTAGCAGAAGGCTAGTGGTGAAGCCATTGTATAAAATGCTAGTGAGGCCTCACCTAGAGTACTGTGTGCAGTTCTGGAGGCCACACCTTCATAAGGACATTGACAGGGTGGAGGCAGTCCAGAGAAGGGTGACTAAGATGGTACAGGGCTTGCACCAGAAAACATATGAGGAGAGACTAAAGGACCTCAATTTGTACTTGCTAGAGGAGAGGAGGGATTGGGGGGACATGGTAGAAACATTCAAGTAACATAGAAACAGAAATTGTCAGCAGATAAGGCCCACCTGGCCCATCTAGTCTGCCCATAAGCCCTTGTACTGGATTACTGCTTCCGACCCACCCACTGCTGTACCTCTATGGTTTCCCTATGCCTGTCCCAAGCATGCTTGAATCCATCCACAGTGCTCACTCCCACCACCTCCTGGGGCAGACCATTCCATGCATCTACCACCCTCTCTGTGAAGAAGAACTTCCTCATATTCCCTCTTAACCTCCCACCTTCCAATTTCATGTCATGGCCCCTCGTTCTTGTGCTCCTCCTGTATTGGAAAATATCTCCCCCCTGCACCTTGTTTATACCCTTGAGATACTTGAATGTTTCTATCATGTCCCCTCTTTCCCTCCTCTCTTCCAACGAGTACATGTTGAGGTCCCTTAAACTCTTCTCATAAGTCTTGTGTTGCAAGAGTTGTACCATCTTAGTCACCCTTCTCTGGACCGTCTCCAGCCTGTTAATATCCTTATGAAGCTGCTGCCTCCAGAACTGCACACAGTACTCCATGTGAGGCCCGACCATTGTTTTATATAATGGCATCACTATCTCCCTCCAGCTGCTGGTGATACCCCTGCCTATGCACCCCAGCATGCCACTGGCCTTCCAAGCTGCCTTAGCACTTTGCTTTGACATTTTCAGGTTGTCTGAAATAATAAAGCCAGATCCCTTTCCTCCTTTGTGACTGTCAGCAACTCCGCACCCCCATCCTATAGCTTTCCCCAGGGTTTCTGTGTCCCAGGTGCATAGTTGTGCCCTTTTTTGAATTACACTTCAGTTGCCCATCCTCAGACCATTTTTCAAGCTTCCATAAGTCCCTCCTTATTTTCTCCACCCCTCTGGGGTATCTACTCTGTTACAGAGCTTGGTGTCATCTGCAAACAGGCAGACCTTTCCCTCCAGCCCTTCTGCAATGTCACTAATGAAGACATTGAACAAGACAGGCCCCAGGACTGATCCCTTAAGGACATTAACAAGGTGCAGGGGGGAGACACCTTCCAATATAAGAGATGTCCAAGAATGCGGGGGCATGATATGAAATTGTATGGCGGCAGACTGAGGGAAAATGTAAGGACGTTTTTCTTCACAGAGAGGGCGATGGACACATGGAACAGACTGCCACAGGAGGTGATGAGGGTGAGCAGAGTGGAGTGTTTTAAACATGCACGGGACAGGCATAAGGATACCTTAGAGGTGGGAAGGAGGGGTGAAGTGCTATTCACCAGGTAGGGTCAGAGGCCACAAACTAGTGTAAGACTTTTGGGCAGACTGGATGGGCCTGGCGGTCCTTATCTGCCAACAATTTCTATATTTCTATGTTTCTATATTTCTATGTAAGTAGCCCTCACTACTTCTCTTGGAATTTATGGCCCTCACTACTACACATGCAATAAATGGACCTCATACATTCAGAAAAAATTACCCTTACAATCAAAGGAATTACAAGGATGTAGCCTAAAGGCCTGGGCCTTCATTTACATTTTGGAAGTTTGACTACTGTACTTCAACTCAGCAGGCTACGAATCCAAACCACCCTCATCAAAAATTATTGGGCCTTCACTTTTCAAAATCCTGCTGACCCTTCTGACAATACATGAAATAACAGGCACTCAGTACCACAGTTGGGATAACGTGCCTCACTACTTCACAGGGAATAAATGGCTCTAATATTTTAGGTATAAATGACCATAGCAAGACATGAAATAATATGCCCTCACAACAAATGGAATTGATGAACCTCACAATACATGGAATTACAGGCCCTTTCTACTACACTTAGAAGAAATGACTTTCACTACAACACTTTAGATAAATTGCCTTCACAACTGTACTTGGAATGAATGTCCTTGCTACTATGCTTGGAAGTAATTGCACTACTTTTCTTGGATTTAATGTCATTCACTACTACTCACTGAATAAATTACCCCACTATTCTAGGATGGGCAAGTCATACTTATGTCAGAACCTTTATTTATATATTTTTTCTGATTAACCTCATATTTGGATAAAAAAAGTTCAAATCTAATTATCATTATGGTTCTTCTTTCCTCAGGTTGGATTGGAAGAATTAGTGTTCCAGTCCATGTGATGTCTTGTTTTATTTAAACCATGCTGCATATCTCAATTGTCTTAATTTGTCCTTGTCTGTCTTTCAAGCAAGAAAGTAAGCTTTATTTTTATAGCCTTTATGTATGTAGAAACAATAGTAATTTTCCTTGTAAAGTCTGTTCATAGATAGTTTAATTTTATTTCCTTGAGATTACTTAATGATGAATTTAACCATTTAGATCGAGAGTCCAGATTTCTCCATGTTCTTTTCTCCTGTAGACACATCAAGGGCAATGCATTGCCTGGATTATTAATTAAACTGATCCAGTATGAAATAAGATTCTGTTTTGTTTGAAATTAAAGATCTGTTTTACCTAGTTCATTTCTTATTAATAATGTTGCTGTAGACATAGTTACCTTCAGTATGGCCTTATAATAATGTAGGAGTTTTCTCCCCCAAAGAATATTATTATACTTTCAAACGACATGAAGTCTTGCTGTATTCTGACATATGCAGTTAGCCCCAGCACTTGAACTGCTCTGGAGAGGAAAGAGTTAGTTCTATGCAGAAGCATAGAGCGTTGAGCTTGAGCTTGGTTCAAACCTCTGTCTGCAACACTTCGAAGTGTAACTGTCAGATTCTTTACTCCGCCTAACTGAACAGTCGCACTGGAGCTTGCTCCTTCGCTTGTCAGTTTAGTTGTAGTAATGTCGGTTTAATACCGTTTTTGTCTTTTATTTTTGGCTTCAAATCCCTGTCTGCGGTACAGTAAGTGTTGTAGGTAGTGGACTTTAGTTTAATTATTGTTTATTTCTGTGTGTAAATTGTAAAACCTTACGATCAGTCTGGTTAGGAACCGAATGTGTTAGGGTTACATAAGTTTTCTGTGTTTTAGTGTGAGGTACCGGTTCCTATTGGTTTCAAAAAAACAGAATTTTAAACATTTTTTTCCATGACCCGTAACACGGTTGGTAACCGATGAGGGGGGGTGTCTTACCTGGTTTTTAAGCTATAAAGGGTAAGTTGTTAGCCTGGCCATGTCTGAGAAACCCAAGAAAAAAAATGAGCCCACTGGGTTTCAACACTGTAGTGAGTGTGGGGATGCCTTTGCTAAGGCAGACCTTCACACCACCTGTGTTTATTGTCTGGGGTTTGACCACCTCGATTCAGATTGCCAAATCTTCAAGAATTTTCCGAAGGCCACCTGGATAAGAGATTGGATAGGCTTAGGGAAGAGGAGGCTGAGAAGTCCACTAATCTGGATGGTCAGCCCGGTTCGGGCAAAAGGAGAGCTGATCCTGAGGGGTCGGTTCCGTCAAAGAAAAAGAGGAAATCGGCTGGTTCGGATCCAGAACCACAATGTCCAACTGCCGAAGAGATAGCCAGGGTGATAGCTATTGTAGAATCGCTCCATCCAGCTCTGTCCGATCCGGCACCTCTCGGTTGGCGTTTGTTTCGGTTGGTTCTCCGGTTCCGGAATATTGTCTGGATGAGTATTATGAGCCAGATTGGGAAGGGGAGGAAGAGGACGATGATGATGATGATGATGCTGATGGTGTGGAAGGTCTGTATGAGCCCACTGAACTGGACATCTCCACAGACAAGCCTTCTAATGTTTCCCCTCCCAGGCTTTCTAAGTCCCCATCCCATTATTTGTTTTACAAAAGTGGCAGAGACCCTCCAGATCCCTCTGGTTGAAGCTGTTGAGGAACAAGAGGAGCCTGATTTTGTAGAAATGATGGACATCCCAGAGTCCAAAAGGCTGTCTATTCCACTGCACAGGTCTCTTGGGAAACAGACACAAAAAATTCTCCAAACGCCAAACTCTACCTCCTGTGGATAAAAGAATGGACAGGAGGTATATGCTTTCAGGCTCAGGTACAGAGTTCTTGTTCCAACAATGCAGCTATGTTGGGGTTGTGCAAGCTGCAACCTGTGACAAGGCTAATATACCTGTGGCTTCACACCCCCCAGATAAAGACTCTAGGAAGGTGGATGCTATGGCCAAAAAACAGTACTTGGCATCCTCCTTGGGACTCAGGCAGGCAAATTATATGGCCTACACAGCCAGGTACCAGAAGTCCAGATGGGATACTGTTACGGAACTGACTAAACAGAATTCCCCCCAGCTTGCCAAGGAGCTCGAGGAGGTGGCTGCTGATGGGATTGAGGCATCTAAGATTCAAGTTCATGCTGCTGTGGACTCAAATGATGTGTCATCACGAGTCATGGCTACATCTGTGTCTCTTCAGAGATTTGCTTGGCTCAGATGTACTAGCCTTTCACAGGCCATGGATTTCCCTGTGGTGGGGAATTCTCTGTTTGGGGAGCAGACAGAGACTTACATGAAAAAGATGTTTGAATACTGGACCACCTACAGGAGTGCACAGGCCAAGGAAAGGCAGGCAACTCCTTAGAAGCAGCAGTCTAGGGGCAGAGACAGGCCTTTTCACAGGCCTTTCTACCAGGTACAGGCCTCCTCTCCTTTTCCTCAGAGCGGGTTCTTCAGAGGGAGAGGCAGAAGGGGGATGAGCAGGGCTGCATCCTCTTCCTAGTCTAAGGCTCCTGCCAAGCAGACACCCTGATGTGTCAGCCCGGGTTGACTCCCCTATTCCAGTAGGAGGCAGCCTGGCTAACTGCTTCCAGGCCTGGAAGTCTGTTACCTCAGACAGGTGGGTCCTGGAGGTAGTAAGCCAGGGATTGGCCCTCAGCTTCAAAAAATTTCAAAAACTGAGGGTCAGGTTTTTTTCCACCTGCAAACATCTCCAAAACCATTGCCGTAGAGGCAGAGGTTTCCTCTCTGCTGTCTCTTAGAGCCATAGAGAGAGTTCCTACTCTACACAAGGGCAAGGGTCTGTACTCCAGATACTTCCTTACCCCAAAAAGGTCAGGGGAGTGGCAGCCCATCCTAGACCTAAGATACTTAAACAAGCACCTTGTCAAGCCAAGATTCAAAATGGTGACTCTGGGAGTAATTCTTCCCTCTCTGAGGCCAGGGGATTGGTTAGCCTCCCTGGACCTCAAGGATGCCTACTTTCACATTCCAATCAGGTGCTCCCACAGAAAGTACCTCAGGTTCAAGTTGCCTTCAGACCATTATCAGTTCAGAGCAATGCCCTTCGGCCTAACATCAGCTCCAAGGGTGTTCACAAAGAGCCTAGCAGTAGTAGTGGCTTTTCTCAGGAGACAGAATATCTCAATTTTTCCGTACCTGGATGACTGGCTCATTGTGGGACAGTCTTCAGGCTAAGTCAAGTCAGACCTACAAGTGACACAACAGTTGCTCACTTCCCTAGGGTTCCTCCTCAATCTACCAAAGTCAGTTCTCGAACCAGTACAACTCCTGACCTTCATAGGGATATAGTTGGATACTGTCCAAGCAAAGGCTTTTCTTCCTCTGGGAAGGGCAAAGACCTTGCTTCTTCTTTCTGCCTACTGGTGTCTCAACCAGCAAGACATTTTCTTCAGCTCCTGGGCCGCATGGCAGCTTCCACTGTGGTGGTACAGGGAGCCAGATTTCAGATGAGGGACATTCAGTTCCATTTGAGGTCCTTTTGGTCTTAGAAAAAAGATCCTCTAACCAAATTGATTCCAGTGACTCAGACTCTGATCCGAGCTCTTCAATGGTGGTTGGATCAGGACAATGTCAGACAAGGAGTCCCATTCATCAGCCAGACTCATTCAGTGGTGTTAACCATGGATGCTTCTCTCCTAGACTGGGGAGCTCATTTAGGAGCCCTCACAGCACAAGGAATGTGGTCCCCTCAGGAGTCTCTACTTCATATCAATCTTATGGAGCTCAGGGCAGTATTTCTGGCTCTCCAAGCCTTCTTGGACTCAGTAAAGAACAAGGTGGTTCAGGTCAGGACAGACAACACCACCACCATGTGGTACATCAACAAGCAGGGATGCACTCAGTCTACAGCCTTGTACACAGAAGCCATGACATTATGGTCTCTGGCTTATTCCCTGCAGGCATCTCTGGTAGCAGTCCACCTTCCAGGGAAGGACAATGTGCTAGCAGATGCTCTGAGCAGGATATCTCAGGGCCATCATGAATGGTCCCTGGACCCCTTTGTGTTGAAAGTAATTTTCTCGACTTCCGGTGACGTCACAGAGCCATTACAAGCCTAGACTGTAGAGCTCCCCACAGGCAGTGGAAAATATCCTCCAAAAACTAGCAAGAATCAAACCAGAAATGTCAAAAGGTACAGGGGGACAATTACAGAATGCAAATCGAGGCAAAAACCGACACGATTCCAAAATGAGCAACAAGGATGCAACCAGATTGAGAAACGGCTCTACGAGCAGGCCAGCCTCACCAATGAACTCGCAGACACCCGAATACGATACAGATGGGGAAAACGACCAGCTTTCACGATCGAGATTTGAGAGGTTGCTTCACGAAATAACGGAATCTAGATGAGAAAACAAACAAGAATTTCGTGCCATGCAAACAAAACTAACAGCAGTAGAAAGCCGAATTACCCACATGGAGGAAAGATTATCCACCACAGAGGATACCACTGAGCAAATGGTGACTATAATCCAGACTCTAGTAAAGCAAACATCAGACCTACAAGCTAAATGTCTGGATCTGGAGGGGCGCTCACGCAGAGAGAACCTTCGACTGTTTGGGTTACCAGAGAATATGGAAACACCCCCGATGGCAGCTTTCATAGAAAACCTGCTTAAGGATACACTGGACCTCCCCCCGACTATCGATTTCCATATTGAAAGAGCGCATAGGTCGCTTCAAGCTAAGCCCTCAGACCCGGCGGCTCGACCACGTTCAATTGTATTTAAAGTCAGTTCATTTTTAGCCAAAGAGGAGATCCTCAGACGAGCCTGGGCAAAAAAAGAAATAAAGTGTTTAACACATAGGCTATACCTAGACCACGACTACCCATTTGAGATCCAGAAGCAAAGGGTTAAATATCTACCTATCTTAAAAGCATTACGAGAAAAGTCAATACGTTTCAACACGCCTTACCCAGCAAAGCTGAGGGTGTTCTGGGATGACGGAACAAAGATTTATACAATGGCAGAAAAAGCCTTGGAAGCCATGGAAAAACGGAATATTGCGGTGAACGAGAGGAGGAACCAAGAAGCAGGGAATCGGGGACCAATTAAACAGCGCACTCCAAGCAGGAAAACGGGGGATCTTTATGCTGAGATGCAATCGGAAGCGACGCGCATCCTCCAAAAGCTTCTCAAAAAGAAAGCTGCATACAAGGACAGTCAGACTTGAAGCAGACCGAGAGAGATTAGCTTCTGTATCGTAGGAGATAACTGGCTGAGTACAATCTTCAAAACTTAATTTGTGATATAAAGTACCCTTTGGGGAGCTGTATGTTGGCTTGTGTTGCTAGACTCTCCTCACTCTTCCATGCAGAGACCGAGTGGGGGCTACTGGGGATGTATGACTTTTGCCTTTCTTTTTTAATTTGACTCATTACACGGGATGGAAAACTGAACCATGAGACTTACTCCTGGACCTGAGAAGTTATGCTCCTTAAAAATAAAGACTCAGTGGTTGCTATCCATAAGTTCACTCTAGATGTAAAAAAGTTGTATGAATGGGGTCCCCCCCCTTTTTTTTTTTCTTTCTCTCCTCCCCCTTTATGCCTTCTCCAAGTGACCTGACCGAATCCTGCAGTAGTTTAGTTGAATCTTAAGGAGAGAATACTTGAAAGCCTTTAGGATTTGCAACGGACTTAATTCAGCAAGGCAGATGCTGCCTTAAGGGGAGTCTACAGGGTACTAGAGGCCCGTTGCGGATAACCTTTTTTACTAAGGAGCCCCACGATAATGAGGCTCTAGAGGAGGTCCCCCCGATAAAGGTGGGCTTGGAAATCCTCCTCATCCTCCTAGAATAGGAGTACAAAGGGGCTAGTGGGTCACTAAGCCCCCAACCTTGGAAGCTCTGATGTTTTGTTTAAGGGATAGATTATATTTAATGTTGAATGTTCCAGTTGAATGTTACATAGGATATGGCACTACTGGGCAAAAACGAAAGTATGATTGTGTGGAATGTCTAACAAGATCGGTTGGTCTATTGAACTTGAGGCTACCACCAAAAAGAAGCTGCTGAGTTGAGATGCTATTTAATAAGTGATTTAGTAACCCCAGAAATGACGATAAGGTTATACAATTTGCACTTATAATGTGCATGGAATTACTAATCCTATTAAACAAACCAAAATACTTCAATTAATGAAATGCCAAAGGGTTAATATTATGTTATTACAAGAAACACATCTCTCTTGTGCTGAACATAAAAAGTTTGAGAAGCTAGGCTTCTCTCAGGTGGTAACCTCATCATATAAAGGGGGCAGACGAAGGGGTACAGCAATACTGGTTAGGCAGGGAACTCCCTTTGAGATAAAGGATAAAATAATAGATAAGGAGGGGAGATATGTATTCCTGAAAGGCGATTTAGAGGGACAGAGGTTTACACTGGCCTCGCTATATTCCCCCCAGTTACGGAATTCCCAGTGTACCGAAACCTGTTTACACAGTTGGCGGGGTGGGCCGAGGGAAGACTGGTATGTGGTGGGGACCTCAACTTGGATATCGGAGGAGGGGGATCAGGCCCCATTAGGGCACGAACAAATAAGCTAGGTAGATGAAGATATATGGAGACACCTGTGTGGTCAGGGGCGTAGACACACTTTTTACTCGCAGGTTCATAACTCGTATTCATGCCTAGATTTTTTAATAACCCAAAAGGAACACCTAAACACCATCCAAAAGGTGTGGCAGGGAGACTTTGTCCTCTCAGACCATGTACCTGTGTTTTGTAAAATACAGTCACAAACACCATACAGGAGATCTTTTTGGAGACTTAATGTATCCATACTTAGGGACAAGGAAGTACAGGAAGCAATATCCGAGATGGTTACACAAGCAATGCAAGAAAATGACACCAGGGAGACCACCTTAGCTATACTATGGGACACATTAAAAGCAATAGTGAGGGGTAAAGTCATAGGAATATCCTCCCATAAGAAAAAGCAAAGACAAGAAAAGAAGCTCTTGCTGGAAACAAGCATAGAGGCCCTAGAAGAGATGCAGAAAGTAAATCACTGCAAAACCCATTCTCGAGAGCTGAACTCACTTAAAAAACAATTGAACACCATATTAGACTATGAGGTAGAGCAGAGGCTGATGTTTCTTCGACATAAATAACATGACGGGGGGCCGAGGTTTACGAAGCTCGTGGCAGCTCAGTTGAGAGCCCGTAGGGCCAAAGCAACTATTACAAAAGTGAGACATCCTAGAACGGATGCGCTTAAAGATAGATTGCACACAATTTCTGATGCTTTTCACTACTACTACTCTGAACTTTACTCTGAGGATGCTTGTACCTCCCTAGATGATATTCAGGAATTCTTGGCTGCCTTAGAGCTCCGACCTTATCCCTGACCATAGAAAGTCTTTGATGACCCTAATAACTAAAAAGAAGTCGAGTCAGCAATTAGTAATCTAAAGACAGGCAAATGCCGGGCTCAGGACGGGCTTCGATGAATTTTACAAGATCCTTTCCAAAATATTAGCCCGATACTAACAAGGCTGTTCTCCTTCGTAATTTCCCAAAGGGAGAGACCCCACCCTCCTGGAAGGAGGCAATAATTCCGGTGATCCCTAAAGAAGGGAAAGATTTATTCCGCTGCTCATCTTATCGCCCTATATCTATTTTAAACACGGATTATAAACTGCTGGCTTCCATACTTGCTAAAAGATTGGTTCATTATACCCCAGCCATAATAAACATGGACCAGAGTGGATTTATTCCCGGCCGTCAAGCCCAAGATAATGTAAGGAGAACAGTCTATATTATTGAGCAAATTAGAGCCCAGAAAAGCCCAGCAATTCTATTAGAGCTCGATGCAGAAAAAGCCTTTGACAAGGTTTCATGGAAATATCTAAGAGAGGTCCTGCTTGGGTTTAATTTCCCAGTCCTATTTGTAGACACCATCTTTAAATTCTATAATAATCCAATAGGGTACATACGAACAAATTGTCATATTTCCGAGAGATTCCAGTTATATAGAGGGACAAGACAAGGTTGTCCCCTCTCCCCTCTGCTCTTCGCCTTTTACATAGAACCACTGGCTCAGAGTCTGAGACAAGCCCCAGAAGTAGGGGGAGTGAAATTAGGAGGGACTGAACAAAAGTTAGCCTTGTTTGCGGACGATATTCTCCTCTATTTGACTAACCCAGAATCTTCATTAGAGGCACTTTTTAATAAGATTCAGCAGTTTACAAAAATATCAGGATTTACCCTGAATATGGGCAAGTCAGAGGCCTTGTCCTTTAACAATACCCTTCCCCCTTCCCTCAAAAAACATTACCCAATCAGATGGGATAATGAATATATAAAATATTTAGGTATTCAAATCCCAAATAATCCAGAGAAATTGTCTACTTTGAATTATGATCCCCTAATCCGGAAGATAAAGCAAGATTTCAAGAGGTGGTTGCTGATACCCTCCTCGCTCTATTTAAGGAACATGACCATAAAAATCAATGTATTACCCAGGTTTCTATACTTGTTTCAATGTGTCCCTTGTGCTCTGTCCTCAAAAGAACTTTTGTCATGGCAAAGGCTTATAAACAGATATCTTTGGGAAAACAAAAGGCCTAGAGTTAGCCTCCAGAAACTGTCTCTCCCTAAACTGGAGGGTGGGGTGGCTATCCCTTCACTTAGAGAATATTGGATGGCAGCACAGATACGTCTGGCCCTGTTATGGGGCAACAGGACATATAACGCAAGATGGAAACAGATAGACCTAGCGAGGCCAACAGGGCCCGCTCTCCTGACCAGTCTCCCCCCCCCCCATTTAAGAGAAACCATACGTACTGTCCCTCAGGCTACTAAGGCGGTTTTAAGAGGATGGAAAATGGGAACTAAGAATAAGGCATTTCAGTGTTATGCCTGGAAGTATAGGCACTTTACCTTGAACCAGGAATTTAATAACCAGTGGTTTAAGAATCAAGCCAAAAAAGGCCTGGAAGCACCCTGGCAGTTGATGCAGAGAATGGACATAATGGGTTTTGAGGAGGCTCAATTAAAATTTGGGTGGTCAGATAAGGACAGGTTATTCTATTACCAAATGAGAGCTTATATTTCTAGCTATGTTAGACAAAGTGAGAAGAGCTCCATTCTAATGGAGGATGACACCCCGTTCAAACAGTTATGGTCCACGCCCTATGGAGAAAAGGTGATAACAATAATATACCAGTACCTCACGCATCAGAAAGTACACACAATGTCCACCACATGGGCAAAGTGGGAAAGAGATTTGGGCCAGAATATATCTCTTAGAGACTGGATGAAAATTTGGAGATGTACCTGGGCCACCTCCTCATCGCCCATGTGGCGGGAATTCACATGGAAAGTAAGAATAAGATTTTTCCTTGTCCCCTCAATTATGTCCCTGAGAACCCCTGGGAGCCCGGCCCATTGTTGGAGGGAGTGCAATGAGCGGAGAGCCACATATAAACATGTCTTTCTAGACTGTCCCAAAATAACGGGTTTTTGGCTCCAAATAATGGAACATATAAAAAATATATTGAGCATCCAGGTTAGATTGGTTAGAACCAATCAACTTGTTACTAGGTCTTCCCCCAATGGAAATAAAGGATGTAGGCAAATTGTACTTGTGGGCGATATTGCTCGGTTTGGCCTATAAGTCCATTACTAAAAAATGGTTACAGGCATCGGTTCCCTTGATTGTGGAGTGGAAACAGATAGTTTTAAATATCCAATGAAATGAACAAATTTCCTCAGAACTGCAGGATCGGAAAGAGATTTTTGTATCAAGATGGGCCAGATGGGAATACTACCAAGATCAGATCCTCTAATCTAGTATTATAAGAGATAAGGAAAAAATGAGATGAAGTTAAGCCCAATAGATTTTGTAGATGGACCTAAGAGTAATAAAATAAAAGATTGTAATAGGAATATAAAATGTACTTTTTAGTATGCGAAAGCGTAGAGACGATAAGAAAGGTGCACCTTTAAACAATATATTGCCCCTGGTAGTAGCCAATGTTTAAGTACTGTTATTACTTGTTGTTAAAGTACTGTATCAAAGCTGAAAGTATGTTTTGACATGTGACTTATACCTAAGTGTAAAGTGATTCTTTGAAATAATATGTGAGAAAATAAAGGAAGTATAAAAAAGAAAGTAATTTTCTCAAGGTGGGGCACTCCAGAGATAGATCTCTTTGCAGCCCCAGACAATCATCAACTTCCTCTCTTCTGTTGCAGACACCCAGTCATGGGCTCAGTTCTCTTGGATGCTCTGGTTCGGGATTGGGAGGGGAAATTCCTGTATGCCTTTCCTTCCTTTCCTCTGTTGTTCAAGGTTCTGGTTAAGATAAGGTCACAATCATGCAGAGTGATCATGATTGCACCAGACTGGGCCAGACAACCTTGGTATCCTCTATTGATGTCCCTAGCAGTCCATCTTTCCTTATCTCTTCCCAAAAAGCACAATTTGTTAACCTCCTCTTAGGAAAGGATATGGTACCCCAACCTTCAGTCTCTCAACCTCAAAGCTTGGCTCTTGAAGAGTTAGAATATGCAAGTCTGCATCTGTCTCAGGGGCTTCTTGATATTCTTAAAGCCTCTCAAAAACCTGCCACCAGAAAAACTTATAATTCCAAATGGAAAAGAGTCAGCATTTGGTGTTCCAATAGGGATGTCCTACCAGATACTGCTGATTTGGCTACAGGTCTGGATTATATGGTTTATCTTAATGGCTTAGGCCTCAGGCCAGCCACTCTGAAAGTACACTTAGCAGTTGTCTCTGCATTCCTGTCAGTGGGGAAGGCTTCCTCCCCGGCATCTCACCCTATCTTATGTAAGTTCTTTAAAGGTTTGCTCCATACCAACCCTCCTTTTAAGGACCCTACCCCTGCTTGGGATCTTAATGTTTGCATTGCTCAGCTTATGCAACCCTCTTTTGAGCTATTGGCTTCAGCAGAACTTAAGTACTTGACTTGGAAAACTGTGTTCCTGGTAGCTATCACTTCTGCCAGGCATATTAGTGAATTACAAGCACTGTCAGTGGATCCAGATTTTATCTCATTCCATAGAGATAAGGTGGTCCTTAGAACCAATAGGAGGTTCTTACCCAAGATGGTTTCAGATTTTCATCTGAACCAGTCCATGTCTCTTCCTGTGTTCTTCACTGATCATTCTTTTTCAGGAGAGAGAAGATTACACAGTTTGGATGTTAAGAGGGCACTTAGCTACTACATTGAGTATACTAAGGCACTTAGGTTTGACTGTCATCAGTTGTTTCTCACTTATGGTTAAGTGGGAAAAGGGTAAACCTGCTACTAAGAGAACTATTGCCAGGTGGATTGTCTCTTGTATACTGTACAATTCTGCTATGAAAAGCTAGGCAAAATACCCCCCTCAGGCCTGAGGGCTCATTTGACTAGAGGTACAGCTGCTTCTCTGGTGGCTGCCAGAGATATACCTTTACTAGAAATATGCAAAGCAGCCACCTGGAAAACAGTCCATACATTCATCAAGCATTACTCTCTGGATATCCATGCTAGAAGTGATGCTAGGTTTGGTACAGCAGTACTGCAGATCCTATTCCCAAAATAGGTTCAGTACCCTCCTCCTTGGAGGTACTACTTGGTAGTCTGCATATGTCAGAATACAGCAAGATTTCATGTTGTTTGAAGAAAAAAATTACCCACCTTAGTAACTGTGTTTCTTCTAATGGAATCTTGCTGTATTCTGACCTCCCTCCTTGCCTCCCCTCTCAGAACCTGTTTTTGAGAAGTGGGCTGGCAGGTACAGTGTTGAACCTCAGGGGTGTCCTTGGCCTCCCCTTTCAAAAAGGGGAAGTGGGTTATGGTTATGTTATTTTTCTAATTATATGTTGGTTCGCTACCTGGTTATTATTTTGGGTTCTTGACTTGAGTCTTTTGGGGGACCCAAAAAATTGTTGCCTGTTGGCTAGATTTTCTTTACAATTTCCTCGTAGGAAGTGTAGTTAGTTAATATTAGCTCATAAGAATCTGACGGTTACACTTTGAAGTGATGCAGACAGAGGTCTGAACTGAGCTCGAGCTCAAAGTTCAATGCTTCTGCATAGAGGTTATTCTTTCCTCTCTGGAGCAGTTCAAGTGCTGGGGCTAACTGCATATGTCAGAATACAGCAAGACTCCATTAGAAGAAACACAATTGCTAAGGTGAGTCATTTTTTTCTTGTTCCCCATGCCTCAGCTCCATATGATAGTACTGGATTTACCTTCATGCACTTGCTACGAGGGTTGGAAGAATTGAGTTACCTCTGTACATACTGTATAATTAAATTTCAGGAGTGCCTTAACAATGTGTAATGCTTTAGTAGCCTGCTGTTTCAAATGTTTCTACCACATTCTGTTGTTGGTGATTTTTACTACTAAATAAATATAACGATTTACTACCTCTATTTTATCTTTATCTAAGAAGAATGAATAAGTATTTTGGTACCCAAAAGTAGTTATCTTCATTTTCCCAAGATTAACATTTGATTCAAGCATGGCACAAGCTGCTTTAAAGGCATTGTTGCTCTTTTGCAAGCCTGTAGAATGAGAGAGATAAAATAACCATATCATCTGCGTATGATAAAACTGAATAAGAAATATTGTTTATTTTAGTAGAATCATAAAACAAGTATCTAATGTATTGAAGCAGTGAATTGATGTAAGTATTAAACAATGTGGGAGCTAATAGGCAGCCCTGTTTTACACCTGTCTTAGTTGTGAACGAGGATGATAAATTTCCTTGATTGTCATGTCTAATTATTGTTATATTGTTCTCATGTAATTGATATATTGATATTATGATTGCATGGTCTATGCCTAGGTTTATAATTTTTCCCCACAATATGTTTATGTTCAGGGAAATGAATGCAGCTGAGAAGCCAACAAAAAAAAAATATAAAGCTGCATACATTTTAGATTGCAGTATTTTTCTACATAATGCAATAGGATGAATATATTATCAGTAGTTGAAACATTTGCTCTAAATCCTGTTTGGACTTGTGCCAAATTTTCATCCAGCCATGAATCAATCTACTTAGAGGAATTTTGGAGAAATATTTTGGCATACATACCATTAAACTGATGGAATGCCATTCTTTGGGTCTTAAAGAGATCCTTTTTTTATGAATTGATACTATTATATTTTTCCAAGAAAATGAGGGTGAACCTATGTTTCAATGAGTTATTGAAGAAAGCAATTAATATTGGTACCCATTGATTAAATTTTTTTTATGCATCTCACGTGGAGTGGCATCTGGCCCAGGTGTCTCGTCAGAGGCAAATGTTAGAATAGCCTGTTCAACCTCCCACATGCCAAAATCCAAAGGTTCAGTAGAATAATCAAGACCTACTGTATGCAGTTTCTTTCAAGACTCAAACTTGCTATTTCAGCTCCAGAGAAGACATTTTTGTAATGTTTTATCCAGGTCTCTTCTGGAATGTAGACAGGTAGAGATGGCTGTGATGCAAAAGTGCATTTTGCTACCAATGACCAAAAATGGGATTTATCATTTCTGTTAATTGTTTTATGCATCTTATTCCAAAGTTCTTTTTGTGCGTTTTGTATTTCTCTTTTTAGTACATATGCATAATATTTCATTTGGTTAATGTGTAAATTGAAATGTGGTTTAGAGTTTTTTTTAACCCATCCTACTAATGATGATGATTTGCTATTTGCTAACCTACAAGTCTAATTAAACCACATGTGAAGTGTGACTTCAGTTTCAGTCTTTTTAACATACAAAATGGGATGCACAAGCTCGAATATTTCAGAAGAAAGCTTGGGATCTTGGCTTTGTGTGACTGACAAAGGTTTTTACTAACTGATTTGCTATATAATAAAGTGTTTACTTAAAACTGGCCCTTCTAATTTCAGTTCTTTGTTTCCCTTTAATGAAAGTGAGGTTTGAAAAGGGATAAGATCTAAATTTGAGAGGTATAGAAGGTATTGTAATTTTTAACTGTAATGCTGCATGGTTGCTTTCTGATCACAACTCTGTCATTAATTTACTAAAGAAATATACATTTTCTGGACTACAGATTAAATAATCTATAGTACTTTGGTCATTTGGGCCAATGTACATTCACAAGCCTGACAGTTCACCAGGCAATCTACCATTAAGGATGAGAAAGGAATTTTTTATAATAATATCTATCGGTTTGTTTCCAGACTCATTTTTTTATGACATCTGTACTTTTTCTATGAGGTACTTTAAGGTCACCTGTGTGTGATTCCAGAACTTTCATGTTATAATAGTCTGCTATTCTTGCATTAAAATCTCCAGTTAGTATAACACATGCAGATGGATATTTTGCAGGCATTTCCTGTATGTTTTTGTTTAACAAAATCCAGCTGTTTTCATCATATAATTGGGAGTTTTTTTGGCAGAATGTATACATTTACAATGCTAAAAATGTATGTATCCCAGTTAATCGCTGTGATGATGCAGAAGTAATTTATATAGGCATTCAAGACTGATCTTTATATGTGTAACTACATCCCCCACATGCCTCCCATATTTATTTAATTTAATTACTGGAACCCAGATTGTGTCATACCCATAAATGTTAATATTGGTATATACCCACATTTCTTGGCAGGCAGATCACTGTGATTTTTTTTTAATAAAAGAGGTCTACTCTGTATCTATTAATTCTGTTGCAATTCCAGGTATATTCCATGAAATTAAATTATTTTTATCTTCTATATTTCTAACATTTTGTGCTGTAATATTACTATCTGTGATATAAGCTATATTTAGTAAATTTTGGTTGCAATCAAAGTCATTTGAATGTGACACATTATTCGGATCGACAATATGAATGCCCATGTGATCAATATTGGGGGCTTTTTCTCAGATTGTATCCACTAACTTCTTGGCTTTCAGATTAATATCAGTTTGACTAGCTGCTGATAATGATTGGGTTCTGTATCATTCAATCATTTCACTTTGATTGACTTTCAGGTTAAGAACTTTAGTAAGCAAAACATTTATAGCAGCAAATAACATTTGATCATTTTCATTATCTAATTTTTCTATGACAAAAAGGATAATATTCCACATGGTTTTTCCTTTTTCTGATTTATTATTGTCACCTTGTTGCTTCCAGAGAAATCCCAGTTTAGGGATACCAGAGCATATTGAAGAATTCTGTAATCAGTATTTGTCCTGATTTGAGTTATGTTAAAGATCAATTTATTTATGTATATTTTTCCATGTGACTGGGGCTTCAATAGCTATATCCAGCTATGTTAATCTCTCTCTCTTTTTAAATCATACTTGTTTTGCAGCATTAAGACTGATTGGCAAACATACAGTACACTGGTTGAGCTGGCTCCTCTAAGGGCTAGATATTCAAAACTTTGCCCCAGGGCTAAATTAGCTCTGCCCAGCATGCTAAATCAGCCCAGACCCAATAGCCACTATATTCGAAAGGGATAGCCCTGGTGCTAACCCTGTTGAATACAGCATGCTAAGGAAACCGGGCAATCTGGGCTGGGAGTGCAGTGCAAACATAGCCCAGGAATAAGACAGCTCTGAATATAGCAACCAGGAAGTGCATACCACAACAGCAGCCAATTGCACAGTGACATGAAGGTAGGTAGAGGTGAACTATGTGGCCAATGTGTGTGTGCCAGAAAATGCGTGGACTCAGTACAGCTGCAGGCAGCAGTGCATGTGAAAGTACAGTGTGCAAAACTGTATAATATTCCCCAAACTGTTTGCATGGGTTTAGCATGGAGCTAAGTCATTTGCCCAGTGCAAACATGTTTGCCCGGTGCTAAACTTTGCTATATTCAAAAGTGACTTGCAAATGAGCCTACTTAAGCAGTCTCTGGACAAACATCCAGATTAGCATCTCATTATGCCCTGATTTGCATGCAGTTTGCCCAGCGTTACTGCAGGGTCCCACAGCTCTACCTGTAGGTCAGTCTGGAAGTACAGGGCTGGCTGGGTCAGCCCACAGCTCCACCTGTAGGTCAGTCTGGCAGTGCATGATGGTAGCTGCAGGCTACATGTAAGTAGTACAACATAGCATATTGTGCCCCAGGGAACAACACAGCATAGGCACAGGTGGTGATGCTGCTGCATGCAACTGTCACACTGTAGGTCATGCTACAGTACACAGCAGACACTACAGTAGCAAGGGGCCAGTAGTGTGAGGGATACAGCAATGCCTATGGTGTGTAGGGCAGTGATGACCACTGCACTGTACACAGTGACAGGCCCAACTTGCATGTGTTTACTGACAGTAGACATTACTGTTATGCTGTTGTGTGACCCACAGATGCTGCACCTCTGGCATGGGATGCTCACAGTGACATATACATGGCTGGCTGTGTGTGCTGTGGTGTTTGTACAGCTGTGCGGTATGTGACTGGGGGGCATGTATGATCAGACAGGCACACTGATGTTAGGGTATTCCCAATACTGGCCCATGTGCACTGCATGATGTGTCCCAGCCTTGTGGCTGCACCTGGTCTGTGGCACAGCCTGGCCACCCGTACACCCTCCCCTCAACACCCTCCATGCCCACAGTGCTGCAGGTGAGTGCTAGCATCTGTTGGTGTCCACAGAAGGGTGGTCTGTAGGTGTGTGCTGTATGGCCACACTGCCATGGTGTCCACTGGGGGCTGGGTCACCACTTACTGCCTGGCATCAAGGGTGTAGACAGGCATACTCACTGTACACATTTGTGTACAGTTTTGTTGAGTGCCTGTCACAAACCATATGCCTTTCTGTTAACATTTTCTTTCTAATCTGTAGTATTTGGGTTAGTGTAGGCCACTGAGGAGTGTCTCTGTTTAAACTTTTGTTGTTTAGGAGACAGATACATGTATAACCTCTTTAGAGATTAGAGGAATTGTCTGACAACAATCTGACTTGTTTAGAAGGGGCTGCCATTTGGAAAGGATGTGTACATTTTTTAATGCGGGGGTAACTGTTGGAGACTGTGTACAAAACAAAAATTTCTGGCTACACCCCTGCCTGGCATGGCTGGGACTGGTGGCAGATGATGACATCATTGTGATGCCATCAGTGAGCAGCATGTTTCCTCTATCTCTAACTTTTTCTATGTGTCATACTTATTGGTTAGGGTTGTGCAAAGTAGTGCAAAAGCCACACAAATGCAGTGCAAAGCCACAATGTCACGCAAAGCTGGATTGTCCAGGGTTAAGTCTACCTTTTCCAAGGCAGTAGTTTGCACCATTCAAAGTGTCAAGCTAAGTCACACAAAACCACTTTGTGCAGCGCTAGTCACTGAATATAGCATTGCGCCTGTATTCATGTACACGCCCTCTTAGTTTGCCCCTTGAATACATTATGATTTTGCCCAGCGCTAATGCAGTTTGTACGCACTGTTTGGCCTTTTGAACATAGTGGACCCACGCTAATCCTGCATTAAACCTGCACAAAAAGTTTGCGCCCAGCACAAAGTTTTGAATATCTGGCCCTAAATCTCTCATTACAGTTCCATTGTTTTTTTTTTTGTTAATTTGATATTTCTAATTCTGCTTGAAATAAAAGAATTATCAGATCTAAAAGTGACTCTGTTGTCTCATTTTCTCTTGCAAAAATGCTCACTAGTCAGGTCATTGTTTCATTTCCTGTCAGGGTGAAGTTATGATGTTCTGAGTTGCCATGCATATATTCATTATTTCCATTAAATCAATTCAAAGTCTGTGGTACCTTTACTGTTATTTCTAGAGCTGTATCAACTATTGTTCAGATCTTATCAAATCATCTATTCCATTGGTTTACATTTTTTTTGTCTTTTCAGAGATTATGTTGATTTGAGCACACTGCTGTTCCTTAATGTCCCTTGCATTTGACTTTGTTTTAATAACTATTCTGCTTTGTAACTGTTTACCTGTTGCTTTGTCCCTTTCCTCTGATAAACTCTGTTTTTCTTGAGTTGTTTGGTTTTCATGCATTCTTTGTCATTATAATATTTTTTTCTATTATTATATTTTCTTTCTTCTTTTTTTCCCCCTTTTTTCCTTCGTGTTTTTCTTTTTTGTTATCAAATTGATGACTATTGTGGAAAAAGGCAAATTATTTCCTGGATAATTATTTTGTAGTTCTACAGTCTGGGCCTGTACTTCATCCAATCTGTCAAAAATATCCTATTTACTTTAATATGTTCTATTTTATTTCTTACATCTGTTATAGCCTCTAACAAAACAGCATTTGACATGAAAGGATATACTCATGCCTTCAATGTATAGTTGGACACATTAGCTGGCAAATGTTTTAAAACTTTGGCATTAATTGCCATCTGATCAACTTATGTGTTAATTTGATCTAGAAAAGAATTTAATGAAGTATTAACTTTATTGTTTTGGTAAGAGTATCATAGGAATTATCTGATACATTCCATGGACTGAAGAGTTTCATTGCACTTTTTTGAGACTAGTGAATATCAGCCCTACTATTATTTATTTCTGTAGTTTGAAGTGATTTTATGTTACTCAATTTACCATCTTTCAAATTAACTTCTCCTCGTTGTTCCAAAGAGTTTTCCTTTATCTCTTTGATTGGTGAAAAGAACATTCTTAATTACTTCATTTTTCCACCTTGTCTCCTGCTCCCTTTTCCATAAAAGGTTTTATTAAGTGTGTATTATAAACATGTACATATCAATGGAACAGTTTTATACCAAAAATACATGTACAGTAAACAGTAATAGCAAATGAAGTCCAAAGGACTGGATCATAATAATTGACTGGGTACTCTGTATTCTTTTTTTATTATAATCTGCAGAAGATTCAGCAGCTTCTATATCTGCTTTATTGATTTTTTTGAGGGGGTAATCATGAGACCCTCCTGCCTCTGACATGGATTCTGAAAGAGCATTAATAGTATTTTTGGAATTGACTTCCACTTGACAGCTAGGGAGAGTAATCCCCTTTGGTGGGGAACAATTTAAACCTTTTCATCCTTTGTTATCCATTTTTTTATTGGTGTGGGTGCAGTTATATTAATGTCTCCAGCAAAGACACAATTCTTTTTTTTTCTTTTCGTTTTTTTCTTTTTGCATTCAGTACCTGTAATTACTGATTGACCTGTTATTTTGTCACTTCTAGTATTCATTATGATAGTTTATACTGCTGGGTCCAAGAAATAATTTAATGTTTTTAATAACTCAACTTTATTGAGCGGTGTCACATAAAAAAACACAGTACATAATATAGACAGACAAAGGAAGAGAGTGCTCACTATGAATGCATTTGATATCAGAATGGCCTACTTGGCACAGTAATTCATAACAAATGAATTCTGTACTCCATTACAATCCTGAATGTCTGTTTCTTTTCACATTTTGTAAATCTATCGAAATATGTATACTACATCATTTCTGTTTCTTTTATGATTCCTCTATGACATGTTGTACTTCCTCCTTGCCTGTGCTGCTGCACCATGGTCATGCCTTAAAAAGGCACTCACTGCTAGTGCACTCACCCAGTCAACAATGTTAAATAAATAAATAAATAATGTTTTTCCTTTGGTCTTTGTCCAAAGAAGAGAAAAATAAAACAACAAGAAATAATTTCCATTCAGCAAAACCTCTCTAAAATGTTTGATTCTCTACTGTTATTACAAGAATGCTATATACTAATAGAGAAAGGACCAGGAAATTTAAAGTTACAGTAGGTGCAAACTACCACAATGTTTCTAACAATAAACCAATAGCTATATAAGAATATTAAAAACTTTAAGTCTCACTAAAATGGAAATATATAAAGTTCTGTGTGTAATTAGGCTCTTTTGTTCTGCTTTTTGGCATTATAAAACAGTGGTGAATCTGTCAGGTTAAAAATTAGTACAAGTATTATTTAAATATTAAAGTTCTTGTATTCTTATAATTGCAGCCTTCCCAAACTTGCTAGTCCTGAAGCTTTTCTATTGTTAAGATCTTGCTAATATGCAATTCAGAGAATGTTGTTACAGTAGGTGCTTTTCCAGATCCCCTTCTTTCAGTTGGGCTGCTTGCCAGTTTATTGGCTCATCTGAGGCTTTGGATGTCGAGGAATGTACTTGTGCCACTTAATTTCCCTGTGCCATAACCATCTCAAAGGCAAGAGTTCTCAGGAAGTTTTCTTACCTATTTCTCAGGAATTCTTCACAGGTATTACAGATCTGTGCAATTCCTCAGTCATATGGGCATACAGTATTTAGGGCCTACCCAATATTCAGACATTGCCAGTGGGGAGCAGAACTGAAAAAATATCACACACATTTAAAAAAATAAAATGCTGGCTCTTTATGTGCTTTGCATGCAAGCATGAGCAGCTAAATGGGCTAACTCCTAGTAAAGTGAAATAACCACCGTTGAGTGTGAAGTACATCCTACTCTGACAGCTTCTTTCCCTGGCTGGGTTTTGGCTACCACATGAACTAATAGTCTGTGCCACTGGGCATGTCCACAGATTATCAGATGTGACATATGCCTAGTATCAGCCTCTGCTCAAATCAGGAGGAAGCAATCTTGGTAACAGGCTTAAAATCCCTCAATATAATTCATGTGGACACCCACCCAAGAAAAAGAAAACCAACAACTTGAGAGTTATTCCCTGTCTGATAACATTTGGAAAGGGGGTCTCTGCTGAGATCAAGCTTTTGGTTTTCTGTAGAGAGCATGGTGTTCTAAGATCCCTGAAGAACCACATACAGTATAACTATGTCAGCAAAGAACCTTTCATCCTGTGGGCCATTTGATGGGCTAACGGAAGTGCACTGCAGTTCCATTTCAGTGGCCTGAGTCTGGGAGCGGACTTTAGGAGCGGGGATTGAAGATGATCAGGGTTGGGAAGTGCTACCACAGGGATCGTGAGCCAGACATTGTGAGAGATGTCTGGAACTACCAGTGCAGCAACTTCTTATGGCTTGCCAGAATGTTTGTGCTCTTGTGAGGGGTTCTGCAAGGGAATATTGCACTGCATCAGATGAGGTGAGCAAGGGGCTGACACCCAACATGGGGGGGACAGGGACTTAACAACTGTTAGAAACCCCCCACACTCCATCATAATTACAGGGCCTGTACACATAGGTCCAACAGCATGGAGTGTTCAATCTTTCAGCTACTGGATACAGATGCTGGACTAAGGGAAACTGATGCTTCACTAGAATTCTTCCATGGAGTAATCCATGGTGGAGAGGAGGCAGCAATGGCAGGTTTGTGGCAGATGTGGTTCAGTGGTCCCTAGCCCCAGAGAAGGGTAGAGATGAAGCTGGTAGGGGTGTTTGGCTGTGTTGGTCTTAACTTCATGGAATAAATCCAAGATTTACAGCCTGAGCAATGTGTGCACCATTTTGTTATTTCCTGTTTAGAGACGAGGCTGACTGGGAGATAAAAACCTTGATTAAAAAAACACATTTGGGTTGATATTGTGTGGGAGGTCATCCTTTGGAAGACATATAGCTAGGTAGAAAGACAGAGTACAAATAAGGACTGGTGTTTAGTCTTACAGTCAAAAACAATTGCCCTGAGGGTAAAAATAACTGATAGCTGATTATAGCTGATTATAATGTCAAAAGCCACAGGTTGAAGGCACCCATATTGCTCAAGGCCACAAGGACAATGATGTTCTATTTTACAAGAACCACAGTCATTTATTAAACCTTTTTAATGCTAAATTTGTACAGTTTGTATAGCTGTAGGGCAGCATTATGTTAACCAGCAGGTGTATACAATGAACTGCAGCTACTATTAAAGGGGAGCAGTCAGCAACAAGTGTGTAGCCTGTCCCTATTTGCAGTTGGTGCACAAAAACATTATTAGGTTGATTCTGCTGACTTCCAAGCTGACATGTTCTGTAGAATCCCCTGCAGCTGATGTCAGGGCTGGGTTTCAGCAGTGGGAGTGTCAATAGACTTCAAAAGTTACCAAAGCACTCGTGACGACACTGGACCATGGCTTACAAACTACTAGAGTCAGTTTATTAATCCCGCTACATCGGGTGCTGCTCACAATGCTGCTCTCAATACATAACAGCTGTGCACAGAAAATAAAGCAATAAATGCAGATTGCAAATACGTACAAGGTACTCTTCCTTGACTTAGCCCCAGGAAGGTCAAGGAAGAGTATCTTGTATGTTTTTTGCAATCTGTGTTTATTTTTTGTTTTCTGTTCATGGCTGTTATGCATTGAGATCAATACTGTGAACAACTCCCACTGAAGTGGGATTAATAAACTAATATCAGCAATTTTCAAGCCATGTCCAATGTCTTTGTGAGTGCTTTGGTAACTTTTGGAGTGTGTCATTTGTGTGTGGGGAAGGCAATCCCCTCTATACCAGTGCACCTGCCCTACACTGAGTATATCACAGCCCATAGCCTTGTGGAACTGTGAGGGAGCTTCAATAGCCTGCAGTGTATGTTGGAGTTATTATTTTTATTTTAAGAAGTAATCAGAATTAGAAACCCTTTGAGTCAGGGACTCATTTACAAAGGGCTCCTCGTCAGGAAGACAAATACATTGATAGCAAGCAATGGAAAACAAAGTTAATGAGCTCAAATAAAAGCTCTGATCTTTTGTTTGCTGGTCCCACTGTCCTCCCTGGCCTGCATATAGTCTCAGAGGACCCATAACTTGCTTTGTGATGTTCATTGTAGCTTGCTTCATGAGTAGTCCCGTGGGCTACTCACAAAGCAGCTGTAGGTGCATAGTGACACACATTGGAGCAAACCTGTAGCTTGCATTGTGCAGGGCCCTGCAGACCATATGCAAAGCAGTGGTCCCATTTGGCAGGAGGTCAGACATGCAGCTTGCATCATGCAGGGCCCTGTGGGACCTATTTGAAGCATAACATCCACTGGGCACAGCTCTTGACCTGTAGTTTGCTCATTTCCTCCTTTGCCCTGTGCAAAGCAAGTTGTCACTCATGCACTGCTTCACCCAGGATCCTGCTTGAAGCAAGTTATGACTTAAGAACAACTGCAGGCAGGGCCACAGGGTAATACACAAAGCAAATTCTCACTTACCTGGTAGTTCATGCAGGACACACAGGGCCCAGTGCAAAACAAGTTCAGACTTGCTTATTACTTCTTACAGCACCCACAGGGCTCAGATGATTATTGAAGCCCAGAAGAAAATCACACCACCAATGTGCCAGCATTCCAGAGACTTTGAATCCTAATAGTTAATTTCCCTACTTTGTATGCTTTGTGTTTCAACCTTAATAAATGTATTAACACAGTTTTGTGCAATTAATTTCCTTTCTTTTTGAAAAATAAAAAAACATTTTTAAAAGCCGTCATGTGAGATTCACTGCACCAAAGTTCTTGCTTCAGGTGTGGCCCTGTATGTCACTCATGAAGCAGCTACAAAATGATGCTCCCTGTGCCAGATCTACAGCTTACTTTGTGCAAGGCCTGGGCCATATGTAAAGCCACTGTCTTGTTAGGTTGGGGGAACTTGTCTTATAACTTGCATTGTACAGGGTCTTGAAGGTCTTACACAAAGCAGCACACCCACTGGGAAGTCATGAAATTTGCCAAGTAGGTGTTCATGTGGAGAGTTGCTATGTACCCCATCCCTCAAATTTGGTGAAAAAATATTAAAAATTAAAAAAAAGTTACAAGTGTTAGGAAAAAATCCTGATAAAAACTAAGTTAGAAAAAAGATAATTCCTTGCACATGTGCAGATCTTATTTTACAGGTCTTAGGTTTTTTGGGGGCTATTTTCTCTAACACCCATAACTTTCTTATTCTTTATTTTTTTAACCAAATTTAGGGTTTTGAGGTTCTTACCACTACCCCCGTGTACACCAAATTGGATTTTTTCCAAATTGTCCCCAGGTCAGGTTTTGGACACCCCATTTTTATACTTGATACTTTTCAATGTAAAACATCAAGGGATACAAACATAATATCAGGGCTGTTCAAATACAATATATATAAAGAGAAATAATCTTAGAATTAATTAAAAAATTAGATACACTTGACAGTCCAGTCTTGGGAGGAGCACGTAATGGTTTTTGAATTACTGTAACTATGCAGTTTGCATAAGAATAGGATAAGTATCATATGCATATACACCAGGTGGCACTAAAAGGTTGTAAACTGATGTATAAATAAATAAATAAATAAATATATAAAAAATAGAATTGCATTCTACTAATCAGAGGAATAAATCAATAACATACCCTCTTTTGCTAAACTTGGCATAGAACAAGAGAAAAATATAAATAAAATCCCTCTTTTTAACAAAACCAGACCTGCTTCCAAGGTATGTCATCACTTTATTCAAAACTCAGCATTCATTGAGCAAATTGTTTGACTAGATAATTACTTACTTACTTAAGCCAATTACTATCAGATAGTTAAAACAGTCAGTTAGTAGACAGCATAATACCAAAAACAAAGATCTCTAAGCTATTATAAGTTCAACTCAAATTTATCATTTCTATTACTAAGCCATTCAATTAGTGCTTTGAATAAGCATATACAAAAAAGGTCTCTTGCTGCTTTTGCTGCCTTTAAGTTGCTGCATCAGCAGAGGAAAGTATTTGTGGCCATAGCCAATGACGAGGAGGCAATCAGCAGCCATTGCTGCATTGAGGAGGCTCCCTCCGGAGCCGGGATAGCAAGGGATGATCGGTGGCACGGGAGGCTCCCTCCTTGGCCGGGAGATTGGTAGCCACAGCTGCATTATCTGGAGCAGAAGCAGAGGCCCAATCAACACCAAGGGCATGAAGTTTAGATTGGTGGCTGGGCTATTTAAACCCAGGCCCAGCTGCAAACAACATCTCTTGCTGCTTTTGCTCCCTTTAAGTTGATGCATCAGTGGTGGGAAGGACCGTAGACCATAGCTACCCAGGAAGCAATCGGCAGCTGTTGCTGCATTAAGTAGGCTCCCTCCAGAGCTGGGACAGCACCAGACGATGGGTGGTAAGGGAGGTCCCCTCCGGGGCCAGGAGATTGGTGGCCACAGCCGCACTATCTGGAACAGAAGGAGGGGCCCAATCAACACCAAGGGCACAAAGTTTAGACTGGCAGCTGGGCTATTTAAACCCAGGCCCAACTGCAAACAATATCTCTTGCTGCTTTTGCTGCCTTTAAGTTGCCGCATCGGCAGCAGGAAGGACTGGCAGCCGTAGTCACCCAGGAAGTGATCGGCATCTGTTGCCACATTCAGGAGGCTCCTTCTGGAGCTGGGACAGCACCAGATGATCGATGGCAAGGGAGGAACACTCTGGGGCTAGGAGATTGGTGTCTGCAGCTGCACTATCTGGACCAGAAGCAGTGGCCCAATCAATGCCAAGAGCATGAAGTTTAGACTGGTGGCTGTGCTATTTAAGCCCAGGCCCAGCCACAAACAACTTCTCTTGCTGTCTCTAAGTTCTTCCCAGCCACCCACCCCACTCCACTTCCATATTAAATGGACTGGAGAAACCAATCCCATCAGGAGGTCCACCTATCTGGAGCAGCAGAAGGTGGGGAATATCTGATTGAGTGTCCGCATGGTGGTCTTCAGTGGTCATTGTAGCAGAGGCTTCACCAGCAGAATGGGGCACTGCATCCAAAAGGAAGAGTGTGGCAAGCAATCCGAAACAAAGGTACTGTGATTCTTTGGCACAGTAAAATCAAGATCCTAGGTACTGTGACATTTTTGGGGGGCATCATGTGGATGTATCGGTTCTGTGACTCATGAGGGTCAAACAAATTGGATACTGAGGCTGAAAAAGAGGCATTGTATCCAAAGGAGGAGTGTGGCAAAAAATCTGAAACTAAGGTAATGTCATTCTTTGACACAGTAAAATCAAGATCATAGGTACTGTGACATTTTGGGGAAGGGGAGCATCATGTGGATGTATCGGTTCTGTGACTCATGAGGGTAAAGCAAATTGGATAATGAGGCTGAAAAGGAGGCATTGCATCCAAAAAGAAGAGTGTGGCAAAAAATCTGAAACAAAGGTACTGTGATTTTTTGGGACAGTAAAATCATGAACAAAGCTGCAAAGGGGAAATTGCAAGAGGTTCTGCTAGATCTGGCTCTCTATTGACTCTATAATTTTCTTTATTATTAGTGGCTGAGAATTTGACCTTAAGTTGCAACTCTAAGTGGTGCATACGTGATAACAAGGGTCAACAGACTCAGGTAGTCTGACAGCCACAGCCGCGGTTCTCTGATGAACCTGACCTGCCAGACTGCCATCTGCTGTCCATGTCTGAAGCCACCAACCCCTCACAGAAGCTCAGGTAGTCTGAGACCACAACTGTGGTTCTCTGACGAACCCGACCTGCCAGACTGCCATCCGCTGTCCATGTCTGAAGTCACCAGCCCCTCACAGAAGCTCAGGTAGTCTGAGACCACAGCCATGGTTCTCTGATGAACCCGACCTGCCAGACTGCCATCCACGGTCCAGCCCTGAAGCCACCAGCCCCTCACAGAAGCTCAGGTACGGACTTTCCCTCAGGGACTGATTACCTCCAGGAAGGGAGCCCTAGCTAACTGATTTTTCCTTTTTTACATGAGGACAGTTGTCTCTGGGTGTAAATCTAGGGTCTGTCAATGCTGTGACCCACTGGATGCAGTCAGCCCCAGGAACACTCCGATTGGCTCCATATAGCTCTGCACTGTTAGTGTTTGAATTATATTTTACTGGATTATGATTTCTGTTAATACTGTCTTGCTAGCATTTTAAAGTTCAAGTTTGCTGATTTAATATAAGTGCCTGTAGAGTGTTCCCTCATAAGACCCAGTAGTGACATCAGCTAAGGCCTTGAACCCCCGCGTTTCATCTATTTACTCTAGTATTGTGTTTTAAATAGCCCTGTTCTTGCTCTCTCCGACTTTGTGGTACCTTGCCTAACATTTTGGTCTGCAACCCCCCCCCCCCGTTTAAGCCATTTTGCATTTCTTTTTAGCTCCATGAGCAGCCCCACCCCTACTTCTCTTATTTAACTTCCTCTGTCCTTCTCTTTCAGGTAGTCTAGAGCCACAGCCATGGTTCTCTGATGAACCCGACCTGCTAGACTGCCATCCACAGTCCAGGTCTGAAGCCACCAGCCCCTCACAGAAACTCAGGTACGGACTTGCCCTCAGGGACTGATTACCTCCAGAAAGGGAGCCCTAGCTGCCTGATTTTCCTTTTTTACATGAGGACAGTTGTCTCTGGGTTTAAATCAAGAATCTGTTACTGCTGTGACCTACTGGCTGCAGTTAGCCCCAGGAGCACTCCGATTGGCTCCATATAGTTCTGCACTGTTAGTGCTTGAATTATATTTTACTGGATTATGATTTCTGTTAATACTGTCTTGCTAGCATTTTAAAGTTCAATTTTGCTGATTTAATCTAAGTGGGTCTGTAGAGTGTTCCCTCATAAGACCCAGTAGCGACCTCAGCTCATGCCCCGAAACCCCCCTTCACAGTTTTACTCTGGTATTGTGTTTTAAATAGCCCTGTTCTTGCTCTCTGACTTTGTGGCACCTTACCTAACATTTTGGTCTGCAACAACCCTCCTGTTTAAGCCATTTTGTATTTCAGTGGCAGTAAGGACCGGTGGCTGTAGTCACCCAGGAAGCAATTGGCAGCTGTTGCTGCATTGAGGAGGCTCCCTCCAGAGCTGGGACAGAACCAGATGATGGGTGGCAAGGAGGGTCCCCTCCAGGGCTAGGAGATCAGTGCCCACAGCTGCACTATCTGGAGCAGAAGCAGGGGCCCAATCAATGCCAAAAGCATGAAGTTTAGACTGGTGGCTGTGCTATTTAAACCCAGGCCCAGCCCAAACAACATCTCTTGCTGTCTCTAAGTTTTTCCCAGTCACCCGCCCCACTCCACTTCCATATTAAATGGACTGGAGAAACCAATCCCATCAGGGGGTCCACTTATCTGGAGGAGCAGAAGGCAGGGAATATCTGACTGAGTGTCTGCATGGCGGTCTTCAGTGGTCTTTGTAGCAGAGGCTTCACCAGCAGAAGGGGGCGCTGCATCCAAAAGAAAGAGTGTGGCAAGCAATCCAAAACAAAGGTACTGTGATTCTTTGGCACAGTAAAATCAAGATTATAGGTACAGTGACATTTTTTGTGGGGAATCGTGGATGTATTGGTTCTGTGACTCTTGAGGGTAAAACAAATTGGATACTGAGGCTGAAAAGGAGGCATTGCATCCAAAAAGAGGAGTGTGGCAAAAAATCTGAAACAAAGGTACTGTGATTGTTTGAGACAGTAAAATCACGAACAGAGGTACAAAGGGGAAATTGCAAGAGTTTCTGCTAGATCTGGCTCTCTATAGACTCTATAATTTTTCTTTATTATTAGTGGCTGAGAATTTGACCTCAAGTTGCAACTCTAAGTGGTGCATACGTGATAACAAGGGTCAACAGACTCAGGTAGTCTGAGAGCCACAGCCATGGTTCTCTGATGAACCTGACCTGCCAGACTGCCATACGCAGTCCAGGTCTGAAGCCACCAGCCCCTCACAGAAGCTCAGGTAGTCTGAGGCCACAGCCATGGTTCTCTTAACAAGCCCGACCTGCCAGACTGCCATCTGCAGTCCAGGTCTGAAGCCACCAGCCCCTCACAGAAGCTCAGGTAGTCTGAGGCCACAGCCATGGTTCTCTTAACAAGCCCGACCTGCCAGACTGCCATCTGCAGTCCAGGTCTGAAGCCACCAGCCCCTCACAGAAGCTCAGGTAGTCTGAGAGCCATAGCCATGGTTCTCTGATGAACCCAACCTGCCAGACTGCCATCTGCAGTCCAGATCTGAAGCCACCAGCCCCTCACAGAAGCTTAGGTAGGCTGAGAGCCACAGCCATGGTTCTCTGATGAACCTGACCTGCCAGACTGCCATTCGCAGTCCAGGTCTGAAGCCACCAGCCCCTCAAAGAAGCTCAGGTAGTCTGAGAGCCACTGCCATGGTTCTCTGATGAATCCGAGCTGCCAGACTGCCATCCACAGTCCAGGTCTAAAGCCAACAGCCCCTCACAGAAGCTCAGGGACTGATTACCTCCAGGAAGAGAGCCCTAGCTGCCTGTTTTGTTGCCCCCCCATGCACCCCCACCCCCAGTCCTGTTTAAATACACTTAAACCCTGCCCTGGCTTTCTAGCTCACTCCTACAGGCTACTGCCAGCCAGCTGCTCATGCTTTGAGTGACAGCATCACTGTCTCTTACGAAGCACTTTCCCTATCTAGTGTAACTCCTCCTTCTAGCTCTCTCTAAAATCACCAAGTACAGTGGTTCTCTGGACAGCCTCTCTTTGGCACCTGTGTATCAGGCTTAATGACATAATCAAGCTGCCGTGTCCCCTATCAAAGGGTGTTATCTACTTCTGCTCCTTGCTACCTGGCTTGGTACAGCTGGCACCAGATGCCTAGCTGGGCCGCTGCCACCTCCCTCTGAACCACTACTGGGTAGTGCTTGGCTGTCAAACACACCTTCAGAAACTGCCTCACTTGGCTGTGGGCAGTGACTCACTTGGCCTTACCCTTCAAACACTGGTGGCCATATGCCCTCCCCTTGCATAGGGGTAGTAATGGCTAACTATACCCTAATAATATAACCAGTGTCTAACCACCTGAATCATCTGAAGCCTCGGCGGCGGAAGGTACGAGCCAAATTTAGCATTAACCTTTCTTCCAGAAAGGTCATCTTTATGCTCCTGCTTCTCTCTGGCAACATTCACTCAAACCCAGGCCCACTCATTTCAATGGGCCCTGGTGTTCATAAGGTTAAAGGCCTAAAAATAGCCTCACTGAACATCTGCAGTTTAACCACAAAATTTGACCAACTTCAGGCATGGATGGCCCTCCATACCCCTGACATTCTCTGCCCAACGGAGACTTGGTTGACCAGTAGGATTAAAGATAGTGAGGTTGCCCTCAAAGACTTCCAAGCATACAGGATTGATAGAAGAGGCATGAGAGGTGGGGGATGCCTCATCTATGCCAGGGACTCTCTGCAGTGCACTGTCCTCCCTGGAACCAGGGTGGCTGAGGACCATGATATAATAGTGATAAAGGCACAGGTCAGTCAGAATGGCAAAACTCTCATCCTTGCCACAATCTACCTACCCCCAAGAAAGCTACAGCAGGCTTTCCCACAATTATGGACATTATCAGCACCCTTCCAATCGGAATGGCGCTTGTCATTACCGGGGACTTTAACATAAACTGGGATGGAAAGGAGGTTGCCCCTTTCAGGGATCTGATAGCCACCTCCAACCTGACACAACTAGTCACCTGCCCCACCTGGCAGAACTATAAGACAGGAAACCATACCCTCCTTGACTGGATCCTTGCAGGCTCACCATCCCAGATCTCTGAGATCAAGGTTCTCCCAGACACGCTAAATGACCACTCCCCAATCACCTTCCTGTGGTCTAATAAATTTACCAAAAGCCCACCCAGCTTCATTGAAAGCAGGGTCTTGAGGAAGGGTAAACTTGGAGTCCTCAAATCAGCTCTTGCCCTGCATGACTGGACTCCTATCGACCTGGCGCCTACCCTTGATCAGGCCCTCAGTTACTTCATTAAGGGCTTCAGCTCCATCTGTGACATCTATGCCCTGCTCACCAAAAGAAGAATTTGGGGGCAGGCAAATGGCCGGATTGATGGGGAGCTCCTCTCCCACCTGAAAGAAAGGGACATTCTCTGGGAGAAGGCCAGAAACATAGGTAGCAAGCATGGTTACCAGTGCTATAGAATAGCCAGGTACCGCTGCACCAAGCAAATCTGGCTCGCCAAAGCCAACTATCATAAGACCCAACTTTGCAATTCTTGGGGTGATGGGGAAAGATTCTGGGATAACAGCAACAGCATCTTTGGAAAGGAGGACAAGAAGCACCCTCAGCTGCTCAGTATCAGTAACACCCCCACTATAGACCCTCTAGCTATTGCAGAAGCCTTCAATAAGGCCTTCACCGATCTTACCCAGTGCTACCACCTGCCTATTTTCAACCTGATTTAAACCACTCTAACGACATATCTGTTGAATGTTCTCATCCGACCTTCTACTTTAAAAGGGTGACGGTGAAGGAGGCCCTTACTATGGTCAAGAAAATCGTAGGTAAGACCAGGCTGGGCAGTGACAGAATAGACATGAAACTTCTATCCCTCACCCTGGACATTCTTATAGTACCCATTACCATGCTGTACAATAAGTCCCTGGCCTTGGCCCAATTCCCGGCAGTTTAGAAGCAGGCCTTAGTTATGCCAGTGCATAAAGGAGGCGACAAGTCTCTGGTAGCCAACTACAAACCCATCTCGATCCTCTCCCCCTGTCCAAGGCACTGGAAAAGATTGTTGCGTGTCAACTCATTGACTACCACAATAAGTATAATCTACTATGCCCCAATCAGCATGGCTTCAGACAAAATCACAGTACCACCACTGCCCTGCTGGAGTACACAAACTATGCACATAAGGCCCTGGATGAAGGCAAACTGCTGGGGTCTGTCTTTATTGACCTCACCAAAGCCTTCGATACAGTCAACCACCCCCTGTTACTGACCCAGCTGCAAAACATGGGTGTGGTGCCCAATGCCCTTTGTTGGTTCCAAGACTACCTGTTACAGAGAAATCAATGTGTCAAAATTGGGCAAACAGTATCCAGTGCAAGAGAGGTATCATTGGGGGTACCCCAGGGATCAATACTGGGGCCCCTACTCTTCAGCCTCTTCTTAAATGACCTTCCCACAGCCTGCAACACCAAACTAATACTATATGCAGATGATGCTGTGCTCCTGAGCAGCAGCACGTCTCATGCTGCCCTACAATCTGAGCTGCAGAACTCCTTCTCCAAACTTGAAGACTGGTTCTGTAGTCATAAGTTGCTACTAAACTACAAGAAGACCAAGGCTATGCTTATATCCAGCCCACACAACAAAAATAAGCACCACCCCCTCATCATCTCCAACTCATGCAGTGAGCCGCTGGAACAAGTTCACTTGTTCAAGTATCTGGGGGTCATAATAGATGATACCCTCACATTTGTGCACCATATTGACTCTTTGGTCAAGTCAGTCAATATCAAGATTGGTGTCCTGTACAGGCACAGGTAACACCTCTCTCCGGGGGCCCTCCGCCTCTCAGGCCACAGTTCAATTATATCTACTATTGACTAAGGACTAGTGGTCTATGGGGCAGCAACTGATACAGCGCTCAAGAAGGTTCAGTCTGCGCTCAACAAAGCCTGCAGACTCACCCTGGATGCTGAGTGTGGCACTCACACCTATTCTCTGTACGAATGCACACATTGGCTGTCATTAAGAAACAGGGTCAAATTCCACACTTTCACCCTAGGGAAGAAAGCTCTATTGGATAAAACACCACCTTGTGTAGGCAATTTGATCAAGGTGGCCAACTCATTACAGGTCACCAGAGGGAGGACTAGAGGGGCCTTGGCTATCCCCTTCCATCGCACCTCACTTGGGCAATGTGTATTTGCTTTCCTGGCCCCCCTGTGGATGAATTAACTCCCTGGGCACCTCTTGGCCACCAATTGTCTGGCACAATTCAAAGCTGACCTCAAACAGCACCCAATAACACTTTCTAAGTGCACCTGCCCCTGTGTCCTGCCACACCTGCTCTCTCTGCCCCCCAGCAAGCACTAGGCAGGCCTCAAGGTACCCCCTCCCTCTGTCCCTTCTCATGACTTGCCTCAGCAATCAGTCTGCTTCATGCTTCTTTGGCACCCGCCACCCCACCCTCCCCTCCTCACAGTCCCATGAGTTTCCCTAACAGTCACTACTAATGCAGGCTGCCTGACCATGCCCCATCACACCCCACCATTTACTTTAGCATGTCTTCTCATGTGATCCCGCTCCACAAGAGTGGTAGCAGGGAGGAGGCAGGGAACTACAGACCAGTCAGTCTTACCTCAGTAGTGGGCAAGATTATGGAGACTCTCCTTAAGGAAAGGATAGTGCAACACCGGGAATCCATAGGAGCACAGGATCCAAGACAGCATTGGTTTACAAAAGGAAGGTCCTGTCAAACTAATCTCATAGATTTCTTTGACTGGGTAACCAGAGTGGTGGACCAAGGGGGAGCAGTTGATGTTGCCTACCTTGACTTCAGCAAAGCTTTTGATACTGTTCCACATAGAAGATTGATCAATAAGCTGGGTAGGCTTGGGGTGGGTTAGACGTTGGTCAACTGGGTGGCAAACTGGTTGACGGGCAGAAAACAGAGAGTGGTGGTAAACGGTTTACAGTCAGAAAAGATGCAAGTCACAAGTGGGGTACCTCAGGGATTAGTCCTGGAGCCAGTCCTCATCAATATCTTCATCAGTGACATTGCAGATGGACTGGAGGGTAAGGTTTGTCTGTTTGCAGATGACACCAAGATCTGCAGCAGAGTAGATGATACAGATGGTGTGGGCAGAATGAGAAGAGGTCTGGATAAACTAGCAAAATGGTCAGAAGAGTGGCAACTTGGGTTTAATGCAAAGAAGTGCAAGATCATGCACACAGGGAAGAGAAACCCTGAAGCCATCTATAGGCTGGGAGGGGAGTTATTGGCACTCACAAGGGAAGAAAGAAACTTGGGCGTCATCATCACCGATGGCCTGAAATCATCCAAGCAGACCTGTAAAGCAGTAGGTAAGGCTAGAGGGATGTTGGGGTGTATTAGTAGGGGTATCACAAGTCATAAGAGGGAGGCAATAATCCCTCTTTACAAGACACTGGTTAGGCCCCATCTGGAGTACTGCATGCAGTACTGGAGGCCACACCTTCACAAGGACATTAACCAAATTGAGGCAGTCCAGAGAAGGGCAACCAAAACGGTACATGGACTACATCAGAAAACATATGAGGACAGATTACCTGAACTCAATATGTATACCCTAGAGCAAAGGAGGGAGAGAGGTGATATGATTGAAACATTCAAACACCTTAAAGGCATTAACAAGGTGAAATAGTCTAACGTGTTTCAATATAAGAAAAATAGCAGGACAAGAGGACACAGCATGAGGTTAGAGGGAGGCCGATTAAGGGGTAATGTGAGGAAGTTCATTTTCACAGAAAGGGTGGTGGATGCATGGAATGGCCTACCTCAGAAACTGGTGGACAAGAATACAGTGCAGGGCTTCAAACAGACATGGGATAGGCATAAGGGAGCAATACAAATGAGTATGAATAGATAGGCCATTGACAGAGCAAAGGCCTATGGCACATTTATAAGGTAGAAAAAGAAATGGGCAGACTGGATGGGCCTTGCGGTCCTTATCTGCCGTCAACTTCTATGTTTCTGTGTTTCTCCACTCAGCCACCCTTCATCCCACCATTTATCCCTATACCTTATCACCCTTCTTCCCCCACCCCCACTGCATTACATACCTCTCTCTCTCGTACCTTCTTTCTTCACCCCATTACCAGCTATCCCCGTCCCTCTGAACTACTGACAAGGCACTCTGTGGCTGCTTATTCCCCCACCCTCAGAAAGTGTTTTTCTTTTTTCTTTTAACTTGTACCTATGTTTTGAGTTATTCTGTAAGTTCTGAATCCAAGCTGTAGCGTTCATTGTAATGTACCTTTGCTTTCTCCTATTGTTCTTTGTTTTGCAATCTATGATGTGGAACCTTTGTAAAAGAGCTTGCGCTCAAAGGTCTTTCCAAATCACCAAATAAATAAAAAACATGAATGGATTAGGATGAGGTAAGAGGAGGGGGCATATGTCTGAGTGGAATGGGAGGGGAGTGCCAAGTAAAGACCTGAAATGGGACAGAACAATGGGGTATAAGCACTCCTGGGGGGGGGTAGAGAGGCTATGGCACTTGGGTGGAGGGGAGGCAGAATTGTGGGATGCAATGAATGTGGGGCTGCCATGTTCATGAACACACTGTGGAGGTTGGGATACTGTCCAATATGTGTCAGACTACAGAATTTAGAAGTAGAGGTGCACATTCTAAGGAGTGAAGTAGCATGGTGGCAAAGGGACATGGGTTCAACGGTGGGGAGACACACCTGTAATGGCATCTGGATGAGGGGGGGATCTGCTAGGGTGGAGAGAGAGAGAGGAGCATGGGACCAGTAGGAGCTGTCAGAAGGAAAATCAGGATGGGGGTCTCGGGGATAAGGGGCCTAGATGGGGCAGGGAGGAGAAAACTGGCTGGCAGACACTGGGAATTACTGGTACGGGGACACCATGGACCAGAGAAAATCAAGACTCCTCGCTAGTGAGGGGAAGTAGCATGCCAGCAGGGGGAAGTAGAGGGAATATCACAGGGAGACTTATGGTTTCAAACAGATACTCTCCATTAGTGGACACCACGGAGGATGGGGTCCAGGAGGAAGCAAGGGGCACAGCGGGTAGACGCTTGAAGGAGATTTTGGGTGGCAGAGAAAAGGGGATAGGAGCAAGAGTACCAAGACTGGCAAAAGCAAGGGGGAGCATAGAGGAGGGGGGGTCAATAGGAATGTTAACCCAGTGGGGAAGGTAGGATGGGGGAGGAGAGCACAGCAAAAGCTCAGGTGATACGGGAAGAGCTGAGTGGTAGTGAAGGAGAGCTGAGGAAGATGGGGGAATAAAAGGGAGGAGAGAGGGAGGGAGGGAGTGCAGAAGAACACTGGAGATTCAAGGAAGCTCTGGCCTTGCGGAGAATACCATGACAGGGACGAATGAGGCTACGCGTTCATCAAGGGTATCTGAAAACAGGGAAATGACAAAAAAAGGGAGAACAGGACAGAAATTGTTCAATAGGAGATGGGTGAGAGTAGTGGTAGTGCAAGCCAATAGGAGAGACCAAGGAAGAAGGGGTCAGAGCTCAAGGAGAGGAATCGGGAAAGGTGGACGAGGGGGATCATGGAGTAAAAATGGGACCAGTAACTCGGAGGAGAGGAACTGTAATGCAGACCAAACAGAGGGATAATGGGGGTAGAGTTCTGATTATAGGAGACTCTATCATAAAAGATATCAAGTGAGGGGGCAAAAATAGTGCAGTCTGGGTAGAATGCTTGCCAGGAATGACAGCACTAGAGGTGAAACACCATATTCCCTCATGAGGTCAGAAACTGGATGAGAAATCACACCTGGCTTTCCATCTAGGGACAAACGGCTTGGCAGGGAACAGTCTGATGGAGTCACAGGCAAGATTTAAAGCACTTGCCAGGTTTTGCGGCAGCATGTGCTTCCGATCCATAGCCTTTTCGGAGGTGTTACCAGTGCTAGCACAGAAAGGAAGGCCAGGAACAAAGAGTTCAATGGATGGCTATCAAGATGATGTAGACAGATGGGGTATGGACTAGTAGGGGACTGGGGGGCCACATGGGAGGATGAGAGTCTCTTCACCCCAGACAGACTGCACTTAAACAGAGAAGGTGCAGTGGTACTGAAATGTACATTGGGGAAGTACATAGAGAAAACCTATCATTTAGACTAAATAAAGGGGGGTTAGGATTAAAGCAACACTGGACATCAGAAGAAACAGGGTGCTTTAGGCCTCCCTCCCCTGGGACAAGGGTAGCATATCGGGTTCTGACACACCTATGGGTGGGGGTGGGGTGGGGAGACTTTGATGGAGGGGTTTGGTAACGGACACAAGGAGCCTAGCGAAAAAGACGGTGGACTTAGAAGCTATCATACAGGATGAGGGACTGGACCTAAGTGCAATCACTAAGACATGGTAGATGGAATATCACACATGGGAGACAACAGTCCCTGGGTACAGACTGTTTAGAAAGGACAGGGGAGACAGGAAGGGGGAGGGGTGGTTCTATATATCAAGGATGATATCAGGGCTATGGGGGGACAAGAGGGATGGTGAGCGAGCTCCTGTGTTGGTCACACTGAGCAAAAGGACAGGGGAATCGCTGAAGCTAGGAGTAGTACACAGACCACTTATGCAGGGGGAAGATGAGGACAGGCAAATGGCACAAGCAATTGAAAGGATGGCTCTCAACAGAGAAACACTTCTGGTGGGGGACCTAAACCTCCAGATGTGGACTGGTCCATCCCAGAGTGCACCTTGGCTAGAAGCAGGGAATTTCTGGAGGTGCTGCAGGGAGCATTCCTACAGCAATTGGTCAGCTATCCAATGAGGGGCAACAATCTGCTGGATGTGGTCTTTTTTTTTGTTTTGTAAACTTTATTTAGGTAAAATTGGCTTTTTGGAGAACCATACAGACACTTCATTACAAAGGGCAATTATTAAGTACAGCTGTTTTTAAAAGAAAACATTTGTTATTAGAAAATCAGTTGTTAAAAAAATCAGTTATTAAAATAGGCAAGTTCTTATTAAAATAAGCAGGTTCTTGTACATGGCAATGTGGTCAAAACATTCGAATGTTCTTAGTTGAGGATAGGACATTGTAGTCTGAGTGGAATGTCAATAGGCCAGAAACACATTGTTTTGTATAGCTAGCTCTAATGGTCCTCTTATAGATAGATACCTATCTAATTGACCCCTAACCGCGTATTGTGTGTGTTCAAGGCTCATACATTGCAAAAGGGCTTGGGTCCACTGAGCTATAGTAGGAGTTGTGTCAAGTCTCCAGTACATGGCCAGGACCCTTTTGGCAATCACATATCCCAGTGATAACAGATCCGTACCACCTCTTTTCCCCGGGTCACCCCCTCTGGGGAGACACAGCAATATTTCAACTGGGTCTAGCATTGCAGGAATTGATAAGGTTCATGATAAAATTTTGTTAACCTCCGCCCAAAATGTTAGTACCCGTGGGCAGCTCCACACCATATGATAGAAGGCACCGGAGTGGGCTTTGCATTTAAGACAAGTGTCTGGGGTCGAGGGATCAATTCTGTGGGCCGGTTCTGGGGTGAAGTACACTCCGTGTAAGTAGTTAAATTGAATGGCTCTCAGTCTATTACTGACCAAGCATTCAAGACCCTGCTTCAAGATCCTCTCCCAATCCCCTCCTGTTAAGCTCTCAGGTGCTAGATCTGTGCCCCATGTTTGCTTTAATCTAGCCAGAGGGTCCTGTAGTGCACCTAGGATCACCTTATAACATCTGCTTAGTGTTTTACCCTTTTTATGTGTGGCAGCTGAGGAGAAAATCTCCTTGAGGGGTGTGGGGTTGAGGACACTTAGAGGTCCTCCCTCCATCAATTTGGTCCTTATTTTACAGCAGGTAAAAAAGCTAGATATGGGAAGGCTATATTTTCTCTTTAATTATGGGAAGGCCAGTAAGACCCTGTCTTCAAACAAATGTGAGAGACATTGAATTCCCTCCCTTGACTGAAAACCCACATCCTCCAACAACTCCATCCCCCATTGGTTCATCATAGCCCCTATAGAGGCCTCAGGTGATAATAAGCCCATTAGTCCCATTATTTTGTGTGCTTTGACTCAAGTCTTAAACTCCTTGTAAAGGGGTTCTTAACTATGAGGGGGGAGGGTTTTGAAGAGATAAGCTTGTGGTCAGGAGAGTGTGATACAGGCTCCCATCTACCTCCTCCATCCACGCCCAGGCTCTACGGACCCCAGTATTTGGCATTATATCATCTACAAAGGCTAGTTGGACTGCTAAATAGTATAGATGTAGATTGGGCAGGCCCAAACCCCCTCTCCTCATTTGGGGCCACAGTGCTTCTTTTTTTATTCTGGGGCATTTGTCCTGCCAAATAAGGGAAGCTATGGCACCTTCCAGGGCATGAATGAATTTTAAAGGAATTTGAACAGGGATAGACTGAAAAAGGTATAAGCACTGTGGTAGTATACACATTTTGACTAGATTTATTCTCCCAATTAAAGTAAGGGGGAGGGCCTGCCACCTCAAGCAATCTTCCTTTACCTTGCGGACTAAGGGTTTAAAGTTGGTTTCCACCAGTCTGAGAATCCTCTTGGTTACCCTAATGCCCAGGTATTTGATCTCTGTTGATGGGTGTATTTGTCCCCCCCCCCCCCATTTCCTTCAGGTCCCCATTATTCCCCAAAGGGAGCCATTCACTTTTACTCCAATTGATCCTGTGGCCAGATATTGGCCCATATAGTGAAAATAAGTCTGTGAGGGCCAGAAGGGCCTCCTCTGGTTTGGCAACAAAAAAATTTCATCAGCAAACAATGAAATGATCTGTTTTTCTCCCTGCCATTTAAAGCCCTCCAGGTCTTTATATGCGCGAATTGCTACAGCTAATACCTCGATGTTAGGACATAGAGAAGGGGCAAAAGGGGGTATCCCTGCCTCATGCCCCAGGTAAGCCTAAAGGGGTGGACATAGTATCATTTGTTAATATCTGCACCATGGGAGTTGTGTAAAAGGAGCCAATCCATGACCTTATGACAGGGCCGAATTAAAGTTTTTGAGAATCTCAAACATGAAATGCCATTCAACTCAATCAAAGGCTTTCTCGGCATCAACTGCCAAAAGTCCTTGATTGTTCCCTGTATTCCTCTTTGACCAATGGTAAATAATGTTCAAGGCTCTGCGTAGATTGCGCATGGCTTGTCTTCCCCCCACAAAGACCCACCCTGATCAGGGTGGCTCAGATCTGGGAGAACTCCTTCCAATCAACATGCCAGCAATTTCACCAGGATTTTATAATCTGCGTTTAGCAGGGATATAGGCATGTATGACCCACATTTTGGGGGGTCCTTACCCAGCTCCGGCAGGACAGTGATAGTGGCTAAAAGTTGGGATCTGTGGAGAGAACCTTTCTTAAAGGTCAAACTCACCATCCTGTACATTAGTGCACCAAGGGTGCCCCAATGTTTTTTATAGAATTCAGACAGAATCCCATCTGGCCCAGGGGCCTTCCCCCCCTTCATGGCCCAGACTGCAGCTCGCAGCCCCCGCTCTGAGATGGGACTGTCCAACTGGTTTATCCGATCTAGGGTCAACTCAGGAAGATCTATTGTGTCCAGGAAAATGTCTGGTGAGACATTTTGGGGAGCTTGGGAGATAGAGGGTTTGATAAAATTCCCTAAACTCTGCATTTATCTCTTGTTGATTAGAAGTAACTGAACCGTCCACTTTTTCTATTTCTAGGATGGTCCTCTCTGCTCTTTTCTTTTTAATTTGCCACACCAATAGTTTACCTGCTTTGTCTCCTTCAAAATAGGTGTGTGAATGTGAGATTAGTAAGTCTCTCTCCAGTCTTTTAGATGACAGTTGGTTAAGCTTCCCTTTTAAGACACCCAGGGCCGTGGTGTCACCAACACCCTTTGCCATGTTTTGTCTCTCCACTGCCAATATCTCTTTTTTCAGCTTCTCCTCCTCCTGTAGTCACTTCTGTCTAGTACACGCTGCACATGAAATTGCTTCCCCTCTAATGAAGGTCTTCATAGTGTCCCAAACTGTCTGAATTGATACCTCCTCTGTCTCATTTATAGATACGGTATAAATTCCTCAAATTTCTGGGACATGGACTCCATAAATGCCTCATCATGTAATAGTATGGGGTCCATTTTCCAAGGTTTGGGTTGGGAGGGTTCTCTTTAGCCCATCATAGCAACCACAAGTGGGGCATGGTCCAAGATCAGGATAGGGCCATATTTAGAGTCTATAACATTCTCCAAGTTTACCTTTGGGTAAAAGATATAATCTAATTTAGTGTATGTTTTATGTGAGTGGGAGAAGAAAGAGTAGTCTCTTTCCTGCGGGTGTTTATATCTCCAGGTTTCTATTAGGTTTCTCTCCCTCATCATGTCCCTCATTGCCTCCACGCTCTTAGCTTGTGCTCTACTTTGAGTACCAGAATGGTCCAGGGTGCACTCTCAGTATGTTTTGAAATCTTCCTCAATTACTAAAGTCCCAGAAAAGGGGGCCAAGGTAATTGAGAGGTGGTAGAAAAATTCAGGGGAGTCAAAATTTGGTCCATAGAGGGACACCAAGGTGTATCTAACTTGGTTAACTGTTACATCTATGATTATATATCTGCCGTTTGTCTGCTAGAACACTATGTGTCCCAATACAAAGGGGAGGTTGAAACCAGATTGCTACCCCTCTAGCCCTGGATGTAAAGGGTGCTGACATCAGTTCCCTCCCCCCCAGGAGGCAGCCAGCCTGGCTGATTCTTGCTGCATCATATGCAATTCCTGTAAGAAAATAATATCCCCTCTCATTTTTTAATATATGACCAGACCCTCTTACATGTCACCACTTGTTTGAGCCCATTGACATTCCATGTCATAAAGTTTAAACTATCCATGGTTTAGCCATGTAATATCAAAGTATTCAGTTGTCACCACCAAAATAAACATATTATCTTCCACATGGTTTCCACGTCCACCGATTCATTTTCCATTTTTTATAACACCTAAACCCCCTCCTCCATAAGCCCTCCCTCCAAACCGTTAATCCAACAAACAAAACTTGTGGATCCCTTATTCAGACCCAGGAAAACTTTTTCCCCAACAAATCTTACCAACTTAAACAATTTCCTCCAACTTGTCTGGGATATCCTAAACTTTGGACCCCTTACTTGAACTAAACCTCTATTTAAGTTTCCTCCCATCTCCTTGAGTATGGTATCGACAGTTTCCCCTTCCCTTCCTCCTTTCCCTGCTTTACCACCTTCCTTTTTACTACCCAGCAAAATCCAGAGAGACCAGGGGCCCAATTCCAGGAGGAATGGCATAACTCTCAGGTGGCTGCAAGTTATGCCATTTGCCACAACGCCAGGGACCCTGTTCCCCATTCCAAGAGCGTCAGGGTCCCGGCACTTGTGACATGTGGGTTATGCCATGCAGAGGCTAATGCCATGGGCATGGTGTAACCGATCCACATGTTGCAAGTCATGGCCTGCAACTGGCAGCCAACCGAAGCTCCCCCACCCCAGAACGGCACACACCAGGGGGCATTGAGGGGGCAGGACAGATGGCACAGGCATCCAGAGGGGCACACTGTAGATTGGATCCTTGGGGGTTCCCAAGAATCAGGGGGTTGGGGGCAGGGGTATGTCAGTGGGGGTACGTGAGACACAGCGGCACCATTGTCGCAATGCCACAGGGCTGGCAACTGACAGATAGCACCATTGGTCACCACTTAGAGCAGCTCCGGGCTGTTCTAACATAGCCCCACCAGTGTGGCTTTCAGATTTACACTTGCGGATTATGACAGCCACCCTCCTGGAATAGGGCGCAGTTGCTGTCAGAACCCACACTTGCGCCACGACGCTGTGGGCTGCAGTGTAGTGGGTGGCATAACCCACGATTGTTGTAGCCCACATCTGACATGGTGCAGGGCGCCTCTTGTAATAGGGGCTGGTGTATCACTTGGCGTAAGGTGCGATATACACCATGGGGTTTGGCATATCTCAACTTACGCCGGCATATCCTGACTTGGAATCGGGCCCCAGATCTTCATATTCAAATAGGTCTCCTGGGTTATCACACTCCTTCTCAGGAGATCCTCAGTGAGGCCTCCTATCCAACTGAAGCAAAATGCTAGTATTAATAAAAGAAAATAAAACACCCCTTCCTTCAGATGTAGTAACCCCCCCTTGTGTCCCACCACCCTGGTTACATCTATTTATTCCCACTTCTTTTCTTGGCTGGATCTGGTCATCCATCCATCTACATCTTGTTTGATGAAAATATTTTTGTCATTAACCATCTTCCTGTATTGTGGTCACTTACAGAGTATTTAACCTCCCACCTAGTCACTCTCTTCTCCAGCTTGAGAGTAGCCGAGGGCATATATCACCTGAGGAGGATTAGGGGTCCCCATAGTGGGAAACTCTTGCCTATTATGTGCAAAGGTCACCAGCCAGTGTGCTTCTGGGGATGACCAGTTACTTTGAGGAGCGCCAGGGGCCATATACGGCAGGGCAGCCGCGATGGTATCCCCAGCACTCACGTTCTATTATTGCAGGTAAATTGCTCATCCAAAAAGTGCCAGCGCCAAGTCTCCACCCCTCCCATTTTGCTAAAGTTAAAATGTGTGACCTTCAGTTATTCTCTGTTTGATGCCCTTAAAATTTTGGGCAAGTAATATTAATTACATCCCACCTTATCGCCTGTTACTCATCGTGCCCCACGTCTTCTTGTTCCACCCACCTTCCAAACAAATCAGGCCTCTCCGGTGATTATCTGGTTGAAAGCTTATATAGGAATTAACAATTCCAACATATTAACATTGTAACATATTAACAAAATATCTAATAAACTTTAACTTTCTCCTTCATTTTAACCCATCATAAACTTATTAATATCTGGGGAGCCAATAAGCCCCTGAAAGTCTGGTGTCCATTGGATCATGTTCTGTCCACCAAATATATGGGCCCATAGCCTAGGCCCAAAAGCAGTCCTGAAAGGCTGTGGCTGTGATCTATCATATCCCCATCGACCTTGTAGCCGGGAGGGGAGGTGCCGCGACCCTGCCATTATGGGCCACTCAAGTGTTGCGGGATGCAGATCAATCAGTCCCCCCCCAAAAAAAAACTTGAGCCAGGGCTGCAGAAAGCTTTACAGTACCTTTCATTTATTTTAAGATGCAATCATTGCTCGGCCTGAGCTGGGGCCACTCAGTTATCAGCTTTCTTCTCCTCGTCTGCGATATACGCCATCGCTGCTTCAGGATCTGAAAATGCATGCTGGTGCGAGCCTGGCCTTTAGATGATCAATTTTGCTGGATACACCAGTGCAAAAGGTCAGTCCAGTTTATCGAGCTTCCTTTTTACTGGTAAGAAGGTTTACCTTTGTGTCTGTAATGATCTCGAGAAGTCAAGGAAGATGCCCACTCTGCTGTTTTACCATGATCGTTCTTTTTTTTCTGGCTACATCAAGTATGGTCTATCGGTCTTGATATCACAAACGTTTTACAATAACATGACGTGGACTCTGGTCCAGATTGGGCTTGGGTCCCTGGGACTGGTGCACACATTGGATCTCCAAGGAAATACTGTCTGGAAGCACCAGAGATTGCCTAAGCCACTTGCCAAGACATTGAGCACAGTCCACCCCCTCTGAACCCTCTGGTAGGCCCACGATTCAGAGATTACATCTTCTTTCTCTATTCTCATGGTCATCCATAATTTGTTTTAGCTGTGCAGTTTCTTTCAAGGCTTTCTGTAGATCTGCAGTCATGCGGGTAATGTTATCCTCTTGGTTACTCATACGGGTTTCTAGCTCCCGCAGCTATGTTTTGTGCTGGTCCACTGTGTCAGAGACTGAGTTTACCATCTGCTGCAGATGCTGAAGTTGCATGGACATATTTTCAAAGCCCACTTGCATCTTCATTGTTAACTCATATTTAAGGTCAGTAAAGAGTTTTTCAAGGACCCGGTAGGACGGCTCTGTAGGCAACATTTTCTGCTTGTCTGCCTGTTCTGAGTCCTCCAATGTAGGCTGCGCGTTGCTTTGAGTGGCAGGAGCTTCCAGGCCAAGATTTTTAGAATGTTCTCCCATCTGTTTAAAAGTTATTTTGGCCTGGGTTTTGGATGATTTTGCCATGGATGACGTAACTACATCTTTTACGACCAATGTTCCGCTGATTGGTAAGGATTTAAAGCAGGATGGTTAAGATTCTATGTGGATGGATGAGGAGCTGTAGCTCAGTCGTCCATCTCCTTGCCCAGCTAGGCCACGTCCCTTCTTCTGGATGTGGTCTTAATGAATGGGGAGAGTGTGGAAGAGGTAGAGGTGGAAGAGGCACTGGGTAACAGTGACCACAAGACAGTTTGGTTCAGGGTAAGAGCAGGGAGGGAGGTAAGATGTACCACCACAACAGTTTTCGACTTCAAGAGCGCGGACTTCGACAGGATGAGGTGGCTAGTGAGGGAAGGGACGGTAGGTATGGAGGAGATAGATGATGTGGAGGAACTATGGGGGAATTATAAAGGACCAGGTGCAAAAAGTGATGGAAATGTGCATAAGGCGGGTAAGGAAGGGCACAAGAAGGAGAAGACCACTTTGGTTCACAAGGGAGGTGGCGAGGGTAGTTGGAGACAGGAGGAGGGCTTTTAAGAAATATTAGCAAACTCAGAAACAAGAGGACAGGGAGGCTTATAGGGAAAAAAGGGGGCTAGCAGGGAAGGAGATAAGGAGGGCAAAGGTGGAGACAGAGGAGAGAATAGTTAATCGGGCCGAAAGAGTAAACAAAATGTTTTTCAGATATGTGGTGGACAGGAGAAAGGCTAAGCAGGGGATTGCAAGACTGAGGGGTGAGGTTGGGACACAATTTGAAGAGGACTGTGAAAAAGCAGAAGAGCTAAATAAGTACTTTTACTCAGTTTTTACAGAAGAGGTGGAGGGCAGGGGGCCAGAGCTTAGGAGGAGGGGGAGGGGGGATAAAGGGGTAGCCCTGAGCCCTTTTAGAGTAGTGAGAGTAAAGGAGGAGTTAAGCAAGTTGTGGGTGGGATGGGCTGCACCCAAGGGTGATCCCAGAGCTGGGAGAGGAGTTGGCAGCCCCGCTGACGATGTTGTTCAACCTGTCTCTGGACTCAGGAAGGGTGCCAGAAGACTGGAGGAGGGCAAATGTGGTACCACTGCATAACTGGGGCAGCGGGGAGATGAAAGAAAAATACCGCACAGTCAGCCTCACCTCTGTGGTGGGGAAGGTCATGGAGGCACTCATTAAGGAGAGGGTAGTGAACTACCTGGAGGATAGTGGGCTACTAGATGATAGACAGCATGGCTTTATGAAAGGGAAGTCATGCCAGACAAATCTAATTGAAGTCTTTGACTGGGTGACACAGGTAATCTACCCAGAGGGGAGTAGTGGACATGGCCTATCTGGATTTCAGCAAGACCTTCAACACCATTCCCCACAGAAGGCTAGTGAACAACCTGGAAAGTGTAGGGGTACTGTAGGTGATAAAATAATCAGGTAGGTAGAAAACTGGTTGGCAGATAGAAGCCAGAGAGTGGTGGTTGACAGGGTTTATTCTGGGTTGGAGTGGGTGCCCCAGGAGTCAGTGCTGGGCCCCCTCCTTTTTAACATCTACATTAGAGACATAGCAGAGGGACTAAGAGGATGGTTGGGCCTTTTTGCAGATGATACTAAGATCTGCAATAGGTTGGACACCAAGGTGGGGTGGAGGACATGAGGCATGACTTGAGGACTTTAGAAGGATGGGCAGAAACTTGGCAGCTAAAATTCAATATCAAAAAGTGTGCCATGATACACCTGGGGCACAAGAACCCAGAAGCAGGATACACGCTAGGAGGGGAGTACAACAGGGTTATGGAGCAGGAGAAGGATTTGGGAGTAATAGTATCTAGTAACCTCAAGATGGGAAACCAGTGCAGCAGGAAAAGCAAATGGGATGCTGGCATGTCTTGGCAGGGGCATTACTAGCAGATGGAGGGAGGTACTGATGCTCCTCTACAAAACCATGCTGAGACCACACTTGGAGTATGCAGTCCAGTTCTGGAGGCCACATCTGCGTAAGGACATGAACATGATAGAGGGGGTTCAGAGAAGGGTGACTAAGATGGTGCAGGGTATGCAGGATAAACTGTACAAGCAGAGATGTAGTGAATTGGGTCTGTACTCCTTGGAAACTAGAAGGGATAGAGGGGACATGATAGAACCTTTCAAATATGTCAAGGGGATCAACAAGGTGAAGGCAGGGAGTCTACTACAAAGGAAGGATGGTGCGGTAACTAGGGGGCAAGGCTTGAGACTGCAGGATGAGGGAGAGTCAGAGGCAATGTGAGGGGACAGTTCTTCACCTTGAGGTTGGTGGAGGTATGGAACAGGCTTCTGGAGGATGTGGTAGGGGCCAGAATGGTATTGGAGTTCAAGATTTTTTATTTTATTTATTTTATTGAAATCTAGGATTACAAATACCTTTGAGCAGGAACTGCTCATTTACAAAGGTTCCACGTCGAAGGAATGGTGGGTATACATACATACAAAGGTCAACATAATAATACATAGTTACATAATAAAAAGAAGTAAGAGACTGAGGCATAGGAAATTCCAGTAATTCAAAATGTGCCAAATGTTGGGTAGCATGACATACCAGCCAAGGGCAATCTTAGAAATAAGCACTGCAGGTGAGAGGGAAGGGGGTATGCAGGCAGAAAGGCCATTGTTGGAGGGTAGAGGGTGAGGGTAAGAGCTCTAAAGGGAGCGAGGGGAGGGATAAAAGTCAGGAAATGCCGAGGGAGGGAAGGGAGAGGGACAAGGGGTAGGCAGGTAGAAGGGCAAGGCGGGGAGAGGTAGCTGTCAAGACTGAAGTGGAGAGCAGTGAGCGGTGGGCCCCTGATTAGGCGAGGCAGTCACAATGACTAGTTGAAATGAGATGAAGTCGGAGATTGCGTGGGACAGACATAAGGGGCTGTGTGGAAGCGGGAAAGGGGCCTCTGGTAGGGGGTGGAATAAATGAATGGATGGACGAGGGCAGACTAGATGGGCCTGAGGGTCTTTTTCTGCTGTCAAGATTCTATGATTCTATGAACTGTTTAAAGTTGACACTTAAATGATAAAAGCTCTGTTTTAAGTATAAATGAAACAAAAGTAGGCTTCAGTTCATTAAGACATTCATGAATATTTTATTCACTGTTCTGTCAGTCTTCCAGTATCTCCATCATTCTGGTGTTTCACTTACAGTGGTTGCTGAGGTCCCGCTCAGTGTATTGCTTTCACTGGTAACTGCTGTTGCCATGGCCATGGGATAATCGAAGTTGGATTCATGTGAATGTTCTGCTGGGGATGACTGTTCCTGCAGGTGACCACTGTGGACCTGGATCTGAGAAAGTCAGATAGCTGTTCAGGATAAAAAAAATAGATATTTATTTGCATCCAGCATCACTAGGCACATGCAGGAATAAAGCTGGGAGAATTTAGTCCTAATCTCTTGGACTTCAGACCTGTATGATAGAAAGCACTGCCACTGGACTTGTGTTTGAGAGTTAATGTCACAATACAGGTAAACCTTCATATCGTGGAAAATTTAAAGCCTGTTTCAGACATGCCTGCTTTGAACACTTGTCAGTTCAGCCCGGTAAATTCAGCCTGGTAAATTCAGCCCAAGTCAATTCAGCCCCATGGCAATTTAGCCCGGCTAATTCAGCCACCAGACTCAATTCAGCTTGATGAATTCAGCCCCATGGCAATTCAGCCCGAGTCAATTCAGCTCCTATGTCAGTTCAGCTCCTATGTCAATTCATCCCCACGACAACTCAGCCCCTATGTCAATTCAGCCCTTGTGTAAATTCAGCTCCTTTTGGTTCTGCACTAGAATGAACATAACTAACAACATATGTAAACTATTTAAGCTTTACTGAAAGCTTTAAAACATTGTTTGCAATTAAGTACACTTTATTGAAAATGTTAATTTGCACATATGGTACACGTAGCAAACACCAATCACATACACCAGACAGAAAAACAAAAGAACAGAACACAAATAAGCCTAAACATAACCTTCTAACTCACACAACACCCAAACCACCCGACTAACCCATCCCAACCCTCATGTGCACATTCCAACAGCTCCAGGTGTGAATACTAGAATGGACAGTGACTATTTATTTATTTATTCAGTTTCGGATTAACACCTATGAGCTAGAAGCTCATTTACATAGGTTCCATGTCAAAGTACATTGGCAAGGTAAAAAAAAACAATAACAAACATGCAAAGTAGTAGTCATACATGGAGTTTACAATGGATAGACAATACAGTAGCAGTCCAACAGATAAACATAGTTCCTAGAGTTAAGTTATATGTTACAAAGGAAGTGTACAAGAACTCTGCTGAAAGAATTCAGCACATTCTCACAGAATACCATGCAAGGGAAAGAGTGGAGTACTTGAGAGGACTTGCACACAATTTTTATGTTTTAACTAAATGGATGCTTACAATTCTCTCAATATGTTTTAATGCTCCACTATTCAGCTTTTCCTCCTTTTTTACAGAGGACATTTGTCTGTTGGGAGAGTACTCCGCCCTTCCCACCATTAAGCAAAAAACCCAAATGGCAGTTATATCCTTGGCCACTGTCCATTGTAGTATTCTCACCTGGAGCTGTTGGAATGTGCCCATGAGGGATGGGGTGGGTTAGTTGGGGTGGGTTGGTCAGGGTGGGTTAGTCGGGGTGGTTTGGGTGTTGTGTAGGTTAGAAGGTTATGTTTAGGATTATTTGTGTTCTGTTCTTTTGTTTTTCTGTCTTGTGTATGTGATTGGTGTTTACTGAGTGTACTGTATGTGCAAATTAACATTTTCAATAAAGTGTACTTAACTGCAAAAAAATATGTTTTAAAGCTTTCAATAAAGCTTAACTATGTTTACATATGCTGTTAGTTATGTTTATTCTAGTGCAGAACCAAAAGGAGCTGAATTTACACAAGGGCTGAATTGACATAGGGGCTGAGTTGTCGTGGGGCTGAATTGACATAGGAGCTGAATTGACATAGAAGCTGAATTGACATAGAAGTTGAACTGACTTGGGCTGAATTGCCATGGGGCTGAATTCACCAGGCTGAATTGACTCTGGCTGAATTTACCAGACTGAATTGACTGGACACCCCTGCTTTAGGATGTACTCCATTACTCTCCAACGCAAACTGAATCAAAACCTTTGCAGGTTTAGATGAAGAGTTTGCTGCAGTTTTACTTGCACCTGGGGTAACTGGCTGGCAGTATAGCATAGAACAGTGGTGGGCAACCTGCAGCCCCTGGGCTGCATGTGGCCCGTGATGTGTTTTATGTGGCCCCTCAAGCTTTTCTGAGACACAATTTAAAAAAAATAAAATGTACCGTCTCTTTAATTTCAGTCCGCGTCTCTTCCATTTGCTCTTGCTGAGTACCTGTATCCATCTTCATTGTGCTGTCAGACAACATCGAAACTGAGTTCATGAACACTACTCTAGACCTCACTTTTTGTGATATTTTGGGCAGAGTTGCTAACGAAAGGGAGAGAGATCGCAGAACAGTAAGATGACCGAGGTATGCTTTTTGTCAGCACAATGAGTGTTACCAGGGTATTAGTGTTAACTGCAGTTTACTGCTGTAGACTTCACTTGGTTGGATATTTCATTTGGGCTGAGATAACCAAAAAATGAAAATAATCAAAGTATTACTTTCATTGTTAGTGTTAGTCGATGCAGCTTAGTGTTAATGTGGGTGGTTAGCGCTGTGCAGTTGTTGGTAAATTAAAAGTTAAGTAGAAGCATCTGTGTCTCCAATGTATTTAGTATTCAGCAGTTTCTGGTGTTATAATTGATTTACTCTTGCTACAGTCAATTTGTTTTTAATTAAATGCACAATGTAAAAAGTTTCCTTAGCACTACACCAGAAACATAGCAAACTCCACAGATACCACAACGGGATTACACAGCACTACACTCAGTGCTGCTCTGCTGCCAGTCCAAGTCATGCATATTAATGTGGCCCTCAAGGTGGTCTGAGGGCCGCATATGTGGCCCTCCCACTATTTCAGGTTGCCCACCACTGGCCTAGAAGTTAAAGTAACATGCTGTCAATGAGCTTGGTATGTCCAGCAGATATGGGTTTGATTCCCACAACCTCCACTTACATACTGTGAGACTCTGAGCAAGTCATTTAACAACTGCAGTGCTCCTGGAATGCTCCTGAAAACAGGCACTTGTGCCTAGTGGGCCTTACTCAGTTACCAAAGGATAAACAAAATGGAAGAAACAGATTGGATTTGCTTGGAATAGCTGGGAGCTGAAAAATTTTGGTCATTGGGGGCATGATGTAAACTATAAAACCCAGAGGTACTGAAAAATTTTCTTGAGGAATATCCCAGGTAATTTTTTCAGTATTTTCTAACACTGGCAGACCAACAGTCCTTAGATGATTTTTTTCTTGAGGCATTTTCCAAATTTTCTATTTTATGAGCTGGTGAAATATTGCCTCTTAGAAATGAAGAAATCAGAGCTATGTCTGAGTTGTTTTTTTGTTTTGCCAGTGCTGCTTGTTCTTTTGAAAAGAGAGTGACAGGCTTTTCGGTTTCTGTTAAGAGGTGTTCTGCGGCTTTTCACTGACTGGCAACTGTGGACACCCCATTACTCTAACTTCAGCACTCTCGTTCCGACCATTTCTGTTTCAGTCTTTTACTCTGTCTGGTTTGGCAAGTGACAAGGTAAGGGTAACGTCGATGCTACACTGCCTAATCATTCAAATCCCAAGGAACAGCACACCACAGATTTATCAAGGCTCCAGGGACTTTTTCTCCTGATCTGTGCATTTAACCCTAATAGGTGTCTTAACTTTTTTTTTATCAATTTATATTATAGGGGCACAGTAGTGCCACTATATGAGGGTTGAGTAAGGTTTAATGTTAAACCCTGGTTTTTGCACCTTAATAATGCGGCTGCCTCTGGACAGAATAACCTGAACTTTGGCAAGTGATGAGCCAGTGGCAGGCACCCTGGATCCTGCAAATTTGGTAGTCATCAGTTGGGCAGTTTGAACATTTTTGAAGGTTGATACCCCCTTAAAAATAATGTTTTCAAGACCTTTTTTTCTCACTGGTAGGAGAAAAATGGCCATGAGGTGCAACCTGAACTTTCAAGTTCATGAGAGTTTGCCCCAAAACTGATCCTTTGAGAGGGAGTTTACTGCAGGATGTGCAGATTTTAAATTATTAAGAAAACAATGTGCCATTTTTGTGCATTGTACTGTTTGTTTTTGCAACATGCTGGTCGTAACTGGTGGAACCTTCCTGCCCAGTTGGGAGCTTACCAGAAGCACTGTGGCCTTCCCCAAGCTCCAGAATTGTGGCTGAATGCTTCCTTCTTCTGCTCTCCTGGCCCTTCTGAACTGTAGCAAAGGACAGGGAACACACCACACAGAAGCCACTTCTGCTTTCTGACCAAATGCTGCCCACATCCTGAGTTCCCGCGTGCCCTCTCCCGTACTGCAAAACAGGGCTAGAGAGTGAGTCAGCAGCAGAAACAGTCCCTTTGGTGCCTCAGTGTGTGACTACCTCCATGGCTGGCAAGCTGCTCCATCATGTTCATTCTTCTGACCACTCGCAAGCGCCGCAGCAGGGGCTGGGGAACACAGCAGCACCAGAGGAGGCAGGATTTTCTTTAGCACTACAGACAACACAGTTGATGTGACCAAAGAGCTGCAGGAATTCCTTGCCCCACTTCTCCCACAAACAAAGCACCAATGGGGCAGAGAGCAGCAAGTTGCTCAACACTTCATGCTCCTTCATTCCCAGAGACTGAACAGTGGGGGTGGGGGGGCACAAAGAACAGTAGCAACTTTCTCCTGGCACTAGTGAGCACCTCAACAGTGTGGTGAAAGTGCCACCAGCAGCTCTTCCTCCCAGCCCCACCGAACATTGCAGCAAGGTCTTAGGGGTGTAACAAACTACAAAGCAGCAAATGAAGCCCATCTGACACTTTCAAGCCACCCGTGGGTTGGGGAGGACATGGAGGAAAACAGTATGGCCCTAGAACATACTAACCCCATAAGCCTTTGTGGTGAAAGAGCTGCTGACTGTGTGAACTTGCCTAAGAGCACAGAAAACAGAGCTTCTGATAGGGCTCCTGTCATCACTATATGCCTCCTGACCCCAGCAATCACCAGAAATGACAGGAGGGATTGATATTGCAGGACAAAGTGTTCAAAATATAAAGTTAAAAACCAGAGTTGAACAGTACTATATGGGAGCAGCCATCTTGGATGTGGTTTACCTGAATAACAGCAAGGACCTGATTGATAGCAACAGTAGTCCAATCAGTGGAGGAACTAATGCCTCTTTCTGAGACAATGGGGATTTGAATTCTTGTGAAAAGGGTTCTAAGAAGGTTTGACAATTAGCCCTCAGGAGATTCTGTGAGACACCTTTGATGAAAGGAGAGTGAACTTGAATAGCTCACAAATTCTGTTCATTTGACTGAAATTTGTTACAAAACAATCTCCAAAGTCCCTAAAAAGGGGATTAACTGCAGCTAAGGTGCATGTCTGAGTTTTAGCACCAAACGTAGAGCAGGAGTTTCCAGGAAAGCTGCTTTAGGTCTGGGAAGGTGGTTAGCCACTGCCTTTCTATTGCTGTTAGGATTTCATCATGACAGGGGATTGAACCCTGTAAGTACCCCAGTGATTACTCACCTGTTGAGGTGAGTGAAGGCAAATTCCCTTGTGTAGTGAAAGCCTGAGTCACTGTCTGTCTGTCAGAGTAGGTGAAGGAAAGCCCTGCTTTGGGGTGAATGGGAATGACATCATCGAAGTCATCATGGCCCACACCCCTCATCACTGGAAGTGCTTTGGATCCATCACACCTGTAAACCAGCTACAGAACAGCTTCCAAAACAGAACGTCATTATCCAAGTCATCACAACCCACGTGCCTCATCACTGGAAGCGCTTTGGATCCATCACACCTGTAAACCAGCTACAGAACAGCTTCCAAAACAGAACGTCATTGTCCAAGTCATCACAACCCACACGCCTCATCACTGGAAGCTCTTTGGATCCATTACACTTGTAAACCAGCTACAGAACAGTTTCCAAAACAGAACGTCATTGTCTAAGTCATCACAGCCCACATCCTTCACCACTGGGAGTGCGCTGGGTCTACCACACCAGAACATCCATCCACATTTGCCTAAGCAGGGGAGAGTCCCCACAGAGACAGCACCATATGGACATCTAAAGGTCATGATCATTGGGTCCTACCCAAACAAATTGTCATTTCAAATGTTTAGCCGGCTATCCAGCTAGATAATTACTGGGAATTTCTGCATGACCTCAAATGCAAGCCCACAGCTACATTTTTCCAGCCAGGAGCAACTGTGTTGGATCCATCAGTTTGTGTAATTTGGCAGCTAGCAACAGCAACTACAGCCAGCAACCCAATTGAACAGTACCACACCAAGGTCCAGTCATCACAGGCCTGCAACTCGTTTGCTGTGTACACACCTGAACTGTGTTGGGAGCTGTCAGAGAGACTGTGGGGTTAACTGGTTCACCAGTGTGGGGGAGAGAGACTGAGACTGTTGTCACCCTTTAAGGCGGGGATGTTGTGAACTGTACTATATTTGTTTGCATTTTCCCTCTGCCTCCCTTGCCCCAACCTTGTTTTCCAACTGTCCAAGTAAAACCCTCTGATTATATACTTTTAACTGCTGATTTACTTTGCCATTACTGTGTTATTGTTTTTATTTACATGCTTAGAGTGATAAGTGGGGTGGAGATTGTGTTATTGAGTTCCCTGTCACTTAGGGTGTGGTTTGCATTTGATTCCTGTGGTGAAGCACCCTGGCAGGGCACTCTTTTAAGGAACCCCATAGGTGGAGGCACCACATCACTTTAAAATCCCTTTTTCTAACCATGAACCCAAGTGCCATTCACCTGAAGATCTAACTGACCTTGCTGTCTACTGTCTCCAGGCTAAGTCAACACTTCTTGCAGGTGGGGCAGGGTGGTTACACTAGATTTTTGGAAAACTGAGGTATTCCACTTTCATGAGTTAAATTCTGTTTTCATGAGATAAGACTTCTGTTTTTGCATATCTTAGTGGTCACGACAGTGTGAAAGAACAAGAAATCTTTGCACATAGAAAATGGGTTTAAATTTAAGTCTGAAGGTTATGTGGTTGATAAAGTAGTGTGAAAGGTTTATTCTTCAAGAGTTTTTTTTGTAAAAAAAAGCTGCATTCAAATTATTAATGAAATTAGGCTGCTGAGTCATAAAAACAAGTTCAAACAAGTCCTGCTTTCATCACTAAAGAACTTGTTTTTATAACTCACAGCTCCACATTCCTGAGTCTTATTTGTTGGAAAATTGGCAAAATAATACAAAACAATGCAGCTTGCATGAAAATAATTAAAAGATTGTTACACGTTTTGCAGCAAGCTGCATGACACCTTTCATCTTTATGCTGCTTGCATGAAAAAGTGCCCTCTGTGGCACTAGCTGGAGTTTTTGTGCAAGCAGCATGGCAATGACAGCTCATCACACACCTCAGATGAAAAATGTGCCTCTTGTTGCACCACTACAGCCACCAAGTGCCCCCCCCGGGTGGCTTGCTTCAGCACCCCTCCCACAGTGTGTTCCTAACACTGGGTGCCCAATCCCAGAGTGCAGCAAATACAAATTTCACCCCTACAGAGAAGTGCCCAGGCCCACTCTTCCCCTTCCAAGTAAAAAACAGCCCAAAGTCGTCCACTAAGCACTGATGTCCACCCTCCTCCCCCCAGAATACACCTTTTTTAGGTGACCCATTGCCAAAGTGAATAAATCCTACCAGGTTTTAATGCCAGTAATCAAGAAATTTGATGAGAAAGTCAATTCTTTGATCTCCAGGTGCAAGCAAGAAAGACTGAAATGCCAAAAAGTGCACAGTGATGCACAATGGGCAAAATAAGCCACAAACAAAAGGTACACTGAGGGGAGGAAATGAAATCAGTGGAGCAGGAGAAGGATCTAGGAAGCTTAATCACAAACAACCTTAAGGTGGGGACTCAATGCAGCAAGGTGGTGGGTAAAGTGAACAGAATGCTGATGTGCATAGGGAAGGGGATAACTAGTGGAAGGTGGGAGATGCTGATGCTATTCTACAAATCCATGGTGAGGCTCCACCTGGAGTACGGGGTTCATTTCTGGAGACCTCACCTATGCAAGGATATAGATAGCATGGAGAGGGTACAGAGAAAGGCCATCAAGATGGTGCATGGGCTGTGCAGGAAGCCATATGAAGGGAGGTTGAGGGAGCTGGATTTGTACCTACTGGAGACCAGGAGGGGGGCATGATAGAGACATTCAAGTATGTGAAGGGGATTAATAAAGTTGGGGGGGAACTTATTCACAGGGAAGGTAAGCACTAGAACTAGAGGATATGGACTGGGGGGGTGGTAGGTTTAGCGGTAACGTGAGGGTGCATTACTTCACTGAGAAGGTGGTGGTGCCCTGGAACAGTCTACCGGAGAATGTGGTAGAGGCCAGAACTGTGGAGGGATTCAAGAGGGCATGGGACAAACACAAGGGGTTGACTAGGGAGTGGAGGGTAGAATATATGGAATCTTTGGGTGAGGGGGGCAAGTAAGGACTGGGGGAATGGGCAGACTCAATGGGCCAAGAAGGTCCTTATCTGCCGACACTTATCTATGAATCTATGGAGAACTGTGTACGCATAAATAATCTTCAGTTTGTGGGTTTGCCAACATTGGAAAATGTTGAAAATATGACCTGGAAAGTTATCAAAGAATTTTTCTCCACTTTGTGCTACTCAGCTGAAATATACCTCCCCTTATAAAGTCTTTAGACTCCCCAGTCTGCTTAAAACTCAAGTTGCAGTTTCTACAACCTCAAACATTCCTGTAGAACTTGTCACAGTGTTAGTACAGTTCACACTTGAAAGCAATTGGGGAGAGGGGTGCAGCACCCCATAGGTCGAATGGGAAGAACACCCCTCTCCCCTCAGCTAGTGGTTGAATAGGGATTCAGCATGTTTGCAGTTCATTTGCATCACCAGGTAAGAAAAAAGGTCTGTCTCCCCATACGATGCACAGGGGAAATGCCAAACTTCACCCAACAACTAACACACCAAAATCTGACCAATGGAAAATCATGTACACAAATGCTCACAGCCTGGGAAATAAAATCCCAGACCTGCAGGCGATAATGTCAGAGGCTAAACTGGACATAGTAGCAATTAGTGAGACATGATTTACCAGTAACCACACTTGGGAGACTTCAGTACCAGGCTATGTACTGTTCAGAATAGATCGAGGTGCAAAAAGGGGGGGTGGAGTGGACCTGTATGTCAATGAAAATATCAAAGCTACAGAAATTCAGAATACACATAAGGAGCCAGAAGAACTGTGGGTCACCCTGGAAACAGGAAATGGGACAGCCATAAGAACTGGGGTTGTCTACAGGCCCCAAGACCAGGGGAGGACATAGACACATTACTGTTAGAAGATATACAAAACATGACAGCTAACGGGGAGGTTCTGATAATGTAAGACTTCAACTTGCCGGATACAGATTGGTCAATACCAGCAGGAACATCTGCCAGAACTAGACACATGGTGGATTCCCTGCAGGGGGAGGGCCTCAAACAACTGGTACAACAACCCACAAGAGACAGGGCTATCCTAGATCTAGTACTGACTATCAGGGAAGGGATCACAGATATCCAGGTAGAAGGTCACCTGGGGGCCAGTGACCATCACATGGTATGGTTCAATTTGGCCACTACATCTAAATCATCCCATTCCAAGGCAAAAATATGGGAATTCAGAGGAGCTGACTTTGATAAGATGGCCAACAGAGTTAAGCTAGCCCTAGCAAAAAGAAACACAGGTGAAGGGATACAGGCAAAGTGGTCAAGCATTAAGGATGCAATACTTGAAGCAACATCCCATTGTGTTAGACAGAAAAGGAAGTGCAAAAGAAGAAGGAAACCACTTTGGTTCTCAAATACAGTAGCAGAAAAGGTCAGAGCCAAAAGTCTGGCCTTCAGGAAATATAAGGGAACACAGCGGGATGAAGATAGGGAGGCATACCAAACTACCCTAAGAGAAGCAGGGAAGGCAGTAAGGCAGACAAAGTCCCAAACTGAGGAAACACTAGCACGAACAGTAAAAGAAGGTGACAAGACTTTCTATAGCTACATTAGTGAAAGGAGAAAGTCCAGAGGGGGTATTGCTAAGCTCAAAGGAGAAAAGGGGGCATGTGAGGAGGAGGACCCTGTAAAAGCATCTATCCTAAATAGATACTTTTGCTCAGTGTTTATTGAAGAAAAGGTAGGGCAGGGTCCACAGCTCAGCACCATGGACACAGAGGGGAGGTAGGTGAACACTACTCCCTTCACAAAAGAAAGGGTCCTACAAGAGCTCGCTAAGCTCAGGGTAGACAAGGCAATGGGACCTGATGGCATACATCCCAGGGTACTTAAGGAGCTAAGGGTGGAACTAGCAGAGCCATTAGCAGAACTGTTTAGTGAGTCTCTGAGCACAAGAGAGGTCCCAGAAGACTGGAGAAGGGCTCGTGATCCTGCTCCACAAGAGTAGTAGCAGGGAGGAGGCAGGGAACTACAGACCAGTCAGTCTTACCTCAGTAGTGGGCAAGATTATGGAGGCACTCCTTAAGCAAAGGATAGTGCAACACTTGGAACTCATAGGGGCACAGGATCCAAGACAGCATGGGTTTACAAAAGGAAGGTCCTGTCAAACTAATCTCATAGATTTCTTTGACTGGGTAACCAGAGTGGTGGACCAAGGGGGAGCAGTTGATGTCGCCTACCTTGACTTCAGCAAAGCTTTCACACTGTTTCACATAGAAGATTGATAAATAAGCTGGGTAGGCTTGGGGTGGGTCAGAAGTTGGTTAACTGGGTGGCAAACTGGCTGACAGGCAGAAAACAGAGAGTGGTGGTAAATGGTATACAGTCAGAAGAGATGCAAGTCACAAGTGGGGTACCTCAGGGATCAGTCCTGGGGCCAGTCCTCTTCAATATCTTCATTAGTGACATTGCAGATGGACTAGGGGGTAAGGCTTGTCTGTTTGCAGATGACACCAAGATCTGCAACAGAGTAGATGATCCAGATGGGGTGGGCAGAATGAGAAGAGATCTGGATAAACTAGCAAAATGGTCAGAAGAGTGGCAACTTGGATTTAATGCAAAGAAGTGCAAGATCATGCACATAGGGAAGAGAAACCCTGAAACCACCTATAGGCTGGGAGGGGAGTTGCTGGCAGTCACAAAGGAAGAAAGAGACTTGGGCATCATCATCACTGATGACCTGAAATCATCCAAGCAGACCTCTAAAGCAGTACGTAAGGCTAGGGGGATGTTAAGGTGTATTAGTAGGTGTATTACAAGTCGTAAGAGGGAGGTAATAATCCCTCTTTACAAGACACTGGTTAGGCCCCATCTGGAGTACTGTGTGCAGTACTGGAAGCCACACCTTCACAAGGACATTAACCAAATTGAGGCGGTCCAGAGAAGGGCAACCAAAATGGTACAGAGACTGCATCAGAAGATATATAAGGACAGATTAACGGAGCTCAATATGTATACCCTTGAGCAAAGGAGGGAGAGAGGTGATATGATCGAAATATTCAAACACCTTAAGGACATTAACAAGGTGAAAGAGCCTAACATGTTTAAATATAAGAAAAATAGCAGGACAAGAGGACACAGCATGAGATGAGAGGGAGGCCGTTTAAGGGGGAATGTGAGGAAATTCTTTTTCACAGAAAGAGTGGTGGATGCATGGAACAGCCTACCTCAGGAAGTGGTGTCTATGAATACAGTGTAGGGCTTCAAACAGGCATGGGATAGGCATAAGGGTGCAATACAGATGAGTATAAATAGATAGGCCACTGACAGAGCAAAGGCCGATGGCACATTTATAAGGTAGAAAAAAGAAATGGGCAGACTGGATGGGCCTTGCGGTCCTTATCTGCCATCAACCTCTATGTTTCTATGTTTCAACTGGGAATATATAATAAGAAATGCCAGACTAAAGGGGGTTATGCTCTAGACATGTTTTTGGTGTACAGCTTGAAAGACACTGTGCTAGACTCCTGGGGGAGGTCCTGATTTCAGTTATCACCAAAGAGGGTACAGATAGCCAAGACTGTGAGAATTACTGACCCATCTCCCCTGCTAAATCAGGATCTCAAATTGTTTGAACATTTTGGCAAACAGGCTCCAGGCAGTCATAAGCAACATTATACACCCAAACCAGACTGACTTTATTCCAGCTAGATACCTAAAAGACAATGTTAGAAGGTTCCTAAACATTATCACAGCTTGTAAAAAGGGACTGGGCAGCAGCTGACCATCACAATTGATGCTGAAAAGACCTTTCATTGGCCAGATTGTAATTCTGATGGCCACCCTGTGTAAGTTTAACACTGAGGATAATTTTTATAGCTGGGAAATTCCCTCCATGGGGTGCCAAGAGCTACTATAAGAGTAAATGGCAAGTTATCAGCCCACTCGACATATAAAGAGGAACAAGGTAGAGATGCCTCATCTTCCTCCTTCCTCTTTGCTTTAAGCACAGAGCCACTAGATCAAGCAGTACAAGACCACAAATACATCATTTGCATTAGAGGAAGGGGAGAGGACCACAAAATCTCAGTATATATGAATGATATGCTGTTGTACCTTAACAACCCTCAGGACTTGTACCCACACCTAGAAAAACTTCTGTATAAATATTATGCTGTATCAGGCTTTAAAATAAACCAAAGTAAGTCTAAATAGTATGGCTGAATGGTATACTGAGCTCCGAACTAAAGAAAGGTATCCCACAAAAGTGTGCAGAAGGTAAAATAAGGTATCTGGAAATCCAGATCATGACAGAAACTGGGAATCTATTCAGAGCCAACTACAGGCTCCTTATAGAATAGGAGAACAAGAAACAGCTGAGCACTGCCCACCGTGTGTAATCCTGATACATACACCAACAGGTGAGAGGCAAGGACATGAGCAAAAGTGATTTAATGACCAAAATATGAGGCAAAAAATCCAAAGATGCAGTAGTGCCACACAGGTGCATGCCCCCCAAGCTCACGAGGTCTGACTGGTTTATAGAACAGCTCAGGGTACATTTTAGCAGGTAGAGCATCCTCCCAATATTTCCCTGTGGGAAATGTAGACGATCCAAATGAACATATTTTCCAGGTTGTCATTTCTGTTCTCTAATCTCCCCTATCACAATTCCCAAATGCGCAAAGGAAGAACTGAAAAAGATGCTATCTAAATTCATTTTTTGAGGGGGGGGCCCTTGAAAACAATGACAACTGGTAACAGCATCTAAATCTGAAGGGGGGATTGGTCTACCTGATCTGAAGACATATTATCATGCAGTACAAATGTCTGCAATGGTGATTTACCTTTTTTGGGAAGAAGACACAGGATGGGGACTGATAGAGATAGAGGGAAGTCAACCTGAGAACCCCAGACAAATGCTAACGAATAAGCTAATGACCAGGGCTATAAAGCTAGTTAGAAAGCCCTGGACCAGGCTAACCTTGACAATATGGTTAGATCCTCTTCATGTGCAAACACTATGCAATGGTCTCAGTATGCGCATGTGGATCACAGATTGCCTAGAATTTACCCTGATATGTATTGATCCTTCCTGCCAAAGATGGCAAAGAAAGGTATTAGGGTTCTTCCGGCAATTATACAAAGACAGAGTCTCAAAAGCTTTCCAGAACTCAAATAAGAGTTTGACATCCCTAGCAAAGACTTGTTCAGGGTCCTGCAGATCAGAAACTATTTGTTAACAGACCTAATCAAAACTGAAATAAGACAACCACCCAACAAGATTCTAGCAACATTGCTGCAAATGGCGAAACCCCCTGGAGTAGGTGAACAAATATCTACACCAGTTGGTATACTGTCAGGCATGACCCTGACCAAGAAACAGTTATAGCTCAGAAATACTGGAAAGATGAGCTCCAAATCCAGGATTACTCTCTACAATGGAAAAAGATCCAGTACTATATATACAGAACCATGGTCAGTATATCCTGACACGAGTTTTGATGGAAAGCGGTTAGCTGCTATTTCAATATCCCAACCATAGCAAAACAGCAAAACACTATAACCCAGCCTACTCAGATACATGCTGGAGAGGCTGTGGTCAAAAAGCAGATCATGTCCACATACTCTGGGACTGCCCAGGGATAGCCAATTTTTGAAAAGATAATTTCATTTTTTTAAATTAACTATACTTTATTAAAAGTTTAAGAATAACAAGAACACACCAAAAATACAAAACACCAAAATACAATGAATCAAAGATACACCATAAAATCCAACAGTACAACATAATCAAGAATTCCCATCCCAAAGAACAAAGAAAAAACAAAACTACCTGCCCCCTGCCCAAACAAGGCCCCCCCCAAGCACTGTAGTTGAAAGAACGGTCGGGAGAGGGCAGAAGACTAAGGGTAATATCCGTGTCGCAAAGCAAACATCGCCTCCAAAAACCAACCAAGATCATATGGCTCCCACAGGGGCTCTCAAAAACTGGACTAATTGTTTAGCAAAATAAATTCAAATAATACTACAAATTAAGGTAACACTGAAAGTGGTAAATCTGATTCATGGGAAACTGCAGTGGGGTGCAGTACAGTTCATGTCAAATATGTTTACTGCATTCTAATCTCAGCAGTTGCAAAATATATTACATGGAAATGGTTGTCAGCATAATTCCCTAAGCTTGTGGAGTGGGTAAAACAATGCAAAAGAATTAAGGAAATTAAAATGGTCACAGTGAAGTGACAACTACAAAGACAAAATTTTAGCACACAGTGGTTACCCTTCTATAATTAACCAAAAGAGACAGAGAATATACTGATAATGGATTGCATGTTAGTGTAATGAATATACACAGAGATGTTGACAAATAAGAAGAGATGGTCTCTCTTGGTGCCCCCCAGCTCCTGGTGTTCCCCCTCAAACTTAACCCCCACCACCCCCACTTTAATTCAACCTCAAAATAAGTGCGTGTTCTCATGCACTCCAGTATTATATGATAACTTTCTTAATGATATGCAACTTTTATGTGTGGTGATACCCCCATATAGACAGTGGACACATCTACTCATGCTATTGTAATTATTGAATGAAATACAATTGTTCTTGTTGTGCTGTATTGTCTGTTATGAAACTCAATAAACTACAAGTTTGAAAAGGGGGCTATGCAGGAGCAAAGGTTTTTTATATCCAGATGTAAGTCTACAGACTCAGGTCTGCAGACTTCAGTTCATACAGTTTCAGGCTTAGGTTCAACAAATGGTGTTGCTTTAAAGGGTTTCTTGTCCCCATGGACCACTGTTACTAGTGGAGTTCCACAGGGTTCAGTCCTGGGGCCTGTACTGTTTAACATCTTAATAGCCAGATTGGACATTAAGTGTGGTAATTGGATTGTAAAATATGCTGATGATGTAAAATTGGCAGGGGTTGTCAATAACCCCGAGTCTATAAATACTCTTCAAGATAATTTGAATTATATATCTGGATGGGTGGAACGGCATAAATTGAAATTTAATATTAATAAATGCAAGGTGATGCATTTCAGTAAAAATAATGTATGTGCTAATTACTTTATTGAGAACTACTGCTTGAAACATATAACAGATGAGAAAGATTTGGGTGTTTTTATAAGCAATAAGCTAGTGTTCACTAATCACTTAAATCTCAACATTAAAAAATGTTCTAGACTTAGTAATTGCATATATAGGAACATTAAAAGCAGAGAACCTTCAATAATGATTCCCCTATATACTAGTATTATAAGAACAAACTTTGAGTATTGTTCCTCTTTTTGTGCTCCAACATTGATGGGGGACATTGTATCTAGGGAAAAGGTCCAAATTAGATTTATTAATAACTTAAATGGTCTAAATAATTTATCATATAGAGATAGACTTATAAGGCTTAATTTGTATAGTATGGAATACAGATCGATTCATGGGGATCTCTGTCTGCTCTACAATGCTACCAGAGATGAATATCTGTTTGAAACATTACACTTACATTGGAATATTTCTACAGCTCAAACCCGTTCTCATAATTTAAAATTAATTTTACCCATTAATAGAACCACAAAAAGATCAAAATTTTTTACCTAACGTATAGTTCCATTATGGAATTCTTTACCTTATGATATTGTGTATAGTTCAAATTTAAATCAGTTTAAAACACAACTAGATATACACATGGGAGCTTCCAAGTTCGCTACCCACTTAGCATAAGTGGCATGATCATAATGGGCTTGTCCCAAGATCGTGAATACTACCTATGAACCTATGAACCTATAAAACATTTTTCCCTGCCTTACCCACATAAAGCCAGAATTATCCTTGACTATGCCAGGTTCATATTTTTGATCCTCACCAGCTAATTGAGTCCATAAAAACACAAATGTCCAGAAAGACCCAATGAGATTCTACCTCATCAGATGAAAGTGAAATGGACATCGGTTTGCTGGTAACTGATATTAGAAGAAACACAAATACAGTAATTTCTTCTAAAATTTCATTCACATGGTATCTAGCTGATTCATGGATGCTTGTTGAACCTTCATGAACAAGAACACTGTACTAACTGTTGCCATAATTATTTTTGATTATCTTTGACATTTTCTAATAAATATTTAATGCAATAAGCTCAAGAAAAATTAATCCTCTTTGCTTTAGTACTGGACTGGCTGTTAAAACCTTTGGAGCTTTTGCTTGACTTTTAGATCTGATTTTAAAACATATTTGTTATATCAAGCTTTTTCTGTATGATTTGAATTTAAATTATTTGTTTTATACTGTATTTTATTGTAAAGCACCTTGATAACCTGAAAGGTGCTTAAAAATACATTTTACCTTACCTCTAGCTGTTTAATTTCTTACATAGAAACATAGAATTTGATGGCAGATAAGGACCGTTTGGACCACCCAGTATGCCCATTTCCCTACCTAATGGATAAGCTGTAGATCCTAGTTAACTAACAGCCTACTTCTTCCTACCCCTACCCCTACCCCCTAGAATTGCCTTATGACTGTCCCATACATGCTTGAATTCCACCACTGTTTTTGACTCCACAACCTCCTCTGGAAGGCTATTCCATGCATCCACAACCCTCTCTGTGAAAAAATACTTCCTTACATTACCTCTGAGCCACCCTCCCATCTTCAAACTGTGCCCCCTTGTTCTTGCATACCTCTTTTTCTGAAAGATGCTACCCTCTTGGACTTTGTTGATTCCCTTGAGGTACTTGAAAGTTTCTATCATGTCCCCCCTCTCCCTCCTTTCCTCGAGGCTATATATATTAAGCTTCTTAAGTCTCTCTTCATACATCTTTCGGTGTAGACCCTGCACAATTTTAGTTGCCTTCTTCTGGACAGCCTCCATCCTGTTTATGTCTTTGCAGAGACTGGGTCTCCAGAACTGCACACAGTACTCCAGATGGGGTCTCACCAGCTGTCTGTACAGAGGGATAACAACTTCCTGTTTTCTACTGATGATGCCTCTCCCTATGCATACAGTATCTCCCCAGCCCTCCTTACTGCCCTCTCACATTGCTTGCCCACCTTTAGGTCATCTGATATGACTACCCCAGGTCCCTTTCCATTTTGTTGTTGTTGTTAGTATCCCACCCCCCATTGTGTACTCTTCCCCTGGGTTTTTGTTTCCCAGGTGCATTACCTTGCACTTCTTAGCATTGAATCTAAGCTGCCATACATTTGACCATTCCTCCAACCTTGCCAAGTCTCTTCTCATCCTTTCTACCCCACCTTGTGCATCAACTCTGTTGCAGATCTTTGTGTCGTCTGCAAAGAGACATACTTTTCCTTCCAGTCCCTCTGCAATGTCGCTTATAAAGACATTGAAGAGGACCAGTCCTAGTACTGAACCCTGCAGTACCCCAATAGTAACCCCCCTTTCTTCAGAGTGGACTCCATTTACTATTACCTTCTGTGTCCTGTTCTCCAGCCAATTCTTTACCCAGGCTACCATCTTGAGACCCACTCCCAGGCTGGCTAACTTGTATATTAATCTTTTGTGTGGGACTGTGTCAAATGCCTTGCTAAAGTCTAGGTAGGCCATGTCCACAGCCCCACCATGATCCACTACTTTGGTCACCCAGTCTAAGAAATTGATTAGATTTGTCTGACATGACCTGATTCCTTATAGCAGACCTTGGCCCCCAGCTGCAGGAGGACTTCATGACCCTAGAAAGGTGGCTGCTGGCTAACAGACTGCTCCTAAATGATAAAAAGACAAAAGTCATGCTGTACGGACCTAGAACTCTAGGCTGGGACAGAACCCTATTGCTTCCCCTACAATCCTCATCAGATGTGCCCATAGAAGTTGTGATCTCCTTCAGGTACCTGGGCCTCATCCTGGACCAGGGCCTCACCTTCAAATCCCATGTGGACTATATCACCAGTGCATTACAGCAAAAGCTATGTCTACTTTATAGGCTGAACTCACAACTCATCCTAGAAGCCAGGGTAGCAACTGCAAACAGTATCCTCCTACCCAAGTTTACCTATGCTGCATCACAGTCATGTAGTCACTTACTGGGAAAGAACTGGGCAGGCTGCAAATATTCTACAACAATATTGTTTAATTTGTATCCAGATCCCACCTGTGGCACCACTACTGCAAGGTAATTGACTCCCTAAACTGGCCGTCCCTATCCCGACATCTCCAATACTCTATCCTATGCACTGCCTACAAACTAATAAATGGTCCCCTCCCGACAGACCTTGCCTGGCTGCTGATCCCCAAACGCCAAAGTGGGCTGCTACGCACTTCCTTACAGAAGTTCCTAGAGGTTCCCAGGGTGAGGACAACAGCAGGAAATAAGTCCTTCTTGCATGCAACCCTGAACCTCTAGAACAATCTCCCTGACCAGTTGCACCAATGCCGGTACACTGGCCTCCTTCAGAAAAGGGCTCAAAGCACACCTGCTGGCAAAAAAAGCATTCACGTTCCAGGGATAATCCCGGCAACTTAGTCCCTAAATAACCTATCCTGCCCACAAGGTCAATGCCCCAGCATAAAAGGCACAACAATGGAAGCTAATTAATAAGAAAATGGCCAATATGACCTGATGTCTGTTACCTGTAAGCACAATAACTTGTAATTAACACACTGTCAATGTTGGTAGCCTCCTCCTGCCTAAACGAATATATGTACAAAAAGCACAAGTACGCTACACCAAAATGTAAGTCTTCTGGAATTTCTGTGATTGTCTGAAAATACTGTATTTGTTCCTAAAAATTGCTTTGTATCATCAAAATGTATCATTGATGCATCCTGTACCCTACAGGTTTCTATGTAACTAATCCCAGGTCGCCCTTGAAAAAGGGATGATCTGGGCCCAGTGAGCCTACCTGGTCAACAAAATGAAATAAATAAATAATATTGTTTGCACCTCTGTTTAAACACATAGCTGTTTGTATATTTATATAAATAACCTTTGCAAAAAAACTGTGTTACTGCAACATTTAGGGTTCAGGTAAAAGTGACAAAAGTAGGGAAATGTGACTTAAGGGTTTCCAACCCTAAAACCCCACCCCACCCATAAAACAAATCAGGGGTGAAGTCTTCCTTGGTGTTGTCAACCCTAAAGCTCATCACATTAGTTGTGTATACTTGAGGAGTGTAGATAATGGGGTGAGCTTTAGGGTTGACAACGCCAAGTAAAACTGCACCCCTGATTTATTTTATGGGAGGGGGTGAGGTTTTAGGGTTGGAAACCCTAAAGCCACATTTCCCTACTTTTGTCGCTTTAGCCTGAACCCTAAATGTTGCATTAATGGATTTTTTTGCAAAGAATTTCCTTACTTTTTGAGATCGTATAATCATATCCTTATTTGCCTGTCAGAGTACAGAGCCCTCTGGGCCCTGTGCTCCCACCTCTCCATATATGCGTATATGTATGTTGATATGGAAGCTCAGGACCATCTGGGTTCTGTGCTTTCATTTGTAGGACAACAGCAACCAAGCTATCAGCATAGCCTTCTTATTATCCCACTTCATGAATCAGGAACCAAAACAAAAAAGCAAAAAGAAAATCCCAAAAACTTCTGATCATAGGAGATTCCATTATTCGGGGAGTTGTTGCCCATCTCCAGCCAGGGGTAATGGTCAGATGTCTCCCAGGTACAGCAGCGTGGAGAGACACTGACCACATTGCTAAAATTATTCAGAAAGCAGGAGAAAACATTGACGTCCTTGTACACATAGGGACTAATGATCTTGCCAGCTGGTCAGTTGTGGAGACCAAGGAACACCTGACCAGGCTGGGTGACAAACTATCATCCATTTCATCCAACATCTCCTTCTCTGAGATCCTGTCAGTCTGGGAGGGGGGCAGATAGATGGAAGGTCAGAGAAGGGGAGATAGGGGAGCTAAACATGTGGCTCAAGTGCTGGTGCCAGGAAAAAGGACACAGATTTGTGGGGAACTGGCAACAGTTCTGGGAGTGAAAGTTCTTTAAATTTGATGGACTGTATCTGACTAAGAAGGGAGTCAGTGCATTGGGGCAGAAGTTTGACGTCTTTGCAGAATATTTAAACTAGCAAATGGAGAGAGGGGTGCAGCACCCCATACGTTGAATGGGAAGAACACCACTCCCCTCTCAGCTACTGGTCAAACAGGGATTCAGCATGTTTGCAGTTCATTTGCATCACCAGGTAAGAAAAAAAGTCCGTCTCTCCATATGACACACATGGGAAATGCCAAACGTCACCCAACAACTATCACACCGAAATCTGGCCAATGGAAAATCACGTGCACAAATGCTCACAGCCTGGGAAATAAGATCCCAGACCTGCAGGCAATAATGTCAGAGGCTAAACTGGACATGGTAGCAATTAATGAGATGTGGTTTACCAGTAACCTACTTGGGAGACTTCAGTACCTGGCTATGTACTGTTCAGAAGAGACCGAGGTGCAAAAGGGGGGTGGAGTGGCCCTGTATGTCAATGAAAATATCAAAGTTACAGAAATTCAGAATATACATAAGGAGCCAGAAGAACTGTGGGTCACCCTGGAAACAGGAAATGGGACAGCCATAAAAACTGGGGTTGTCTACAGACCCCCAGACCAGGGGGAGGACATAGACACATTACTGTTAGAAGATATACAAAACATGACAGCTAAAGGGGAGGTTCTGATAATTGGAGACTTCAACATGCCGGATACAGATTGGTCAATACCAGCAGGAACATCTGCCAGAACTAGACACATGGTGGATTCCCTGCAGAGGAAGGGCCTCAAACAACTGGTACAACAACCCACAAGGGACAGGGCTATCCTAGATCTAGTACTGACTAACAGGGAAGGGATCATAGATCTCCAGGTAGAAGGTCACCTGGGGGCCAGTGACCACCACATGGTATGGTTCAATTTGGCCACTACATCTAAATCATCCCATTCCAAGGCAAAAATATGGGACTTCAGAGGAGCTGACTTTGATAAGATGGCCAACAGAGTTAAGCTAGCCCTGGCAAAAAGAAACACAGGTGAGGGTGTACAGGAAAAAGTGGTCAAGCATTAAGGATGCAATACTTGAAGCAACATTCCATTGTGTTAGACAGAAAAGGAAGTGCAAAAGAAGAAGGAAATCACTTTGGTTCTCAAATACAGTAGCAGAAAAGGTCAGAGCCAAAAGGCTGGCCTGCAGGAAATATAAGGGAACACAGCGGGATGAAAATAGGGAGGCCTACCAAACTGCCCTAAGGGAAGCAGGGAAGGCAGTAAGGCAGGCAAAGTCCCAAACTGGGGAAACACTAGCACGAACAGTAAAAGAAGGTGACAAGACTTTCTATAGCTACATTAGTGAAAGGAGAAAGTCCAGAGGGGGTATTGCTAAGCTCAAAGGAGAAAAGGGTGTGTGTGAGGAGGAGGACCCTGTAAAAGCATCTATTCTAAATAGATACTTTTGCTCAGTATTTACTGAAGAGAAGGTAGGGCAGGGCCCACAGCTCAGCACCATGGACACAGGGGGGAGGGAGGTGAGCACTACACCCATCACAAAAGAAAGGGTCCTACAAGAGCTCGCTAAGCTCAGGGTGGAAAAGGCAATGGGACCTGATGGCATGCATCCCAGGGTACTTGAGGAGCTAAGGGTAGAACTAGCAGAGCCATTAGCAGAACTGTTTAGTGAGTCTCTGAGCACAGGAGAGGTCCAGAAGACTGGAGAAGGGCTCATGTGATCCCTCTGCACAAGAGTGGTAGCAGGGAGGAGGCAGGGAACTACAGACCAGTCAGTTTTACCTCAGTAGTGGGCAAGATTATGGAGGCACTCCTTAAGGAAAGGATAGTGCAACACCTGGAATCCATAGGGACACAGGATCCAAGACAGCATGGGTTTACAAAAGGAAGGTCCTGTCAAACTAATCTCATAGATTTCTTTAACTGGGTAACCAGAGTGGTGGACCAAGGGGGAGCAGTTGACCTTGACTTCAGCAAAGCTTTCAACACTGTTTCACATAGAAGATTGATAAATAAGCTGGGTAGGCTTGGGGTGGGTCAGAAGTTTGTCAACTGGGTGGAAAACTGGTTGACGGGCAGAAAACAGAGAGTGGTGATAAATGATATACAGTTAGAAGAGATGCAAGTCACAAGTGGGGTACCTCAGGGATCAGTCCTGGAGCAATTCCTCTTCAATATCTTCATTAGTGACATTGCAGATGGACTAGAGGGTAAGGCTTGTTTGTTTGCAGATGACACCAAGATCTGCAACTGAGTAGATGATCCAGATGGGATGGACAGAATGAGAAGAGATCTGGATAAACTAGCAAAATGGTTGGAAGAGTGGCAACTGGAATTTAATGCAAAGAAGTGCAAGATCATGCACATAGGGAAGAGAAACCCTGAAACCACCTATAGGCTGGAGGGGAGTTGCTGGCAGTCACAAAGGAAGAAAGAGACTTGGGCATCATCATCACTGATGACCTGAAATCATCAAGCAGACCTCTAAAGCAGTAGGTAAGGCTGGGGATGTTAGAGATTGTATTAGTAGGGGTATCACAGAGTCATAAGAGGGAGGTAATAATCCTCTTTACAAGACATTGGTTAGGCCCCATCTGGAGTACTGTGTGCAGTACTGAGGCCACACCTTCACAAGGACATTAATCAAATTGAGGCAGTCCAGAGAAGGGCAACCAAAATGGTGCAGGGACTGCATCAGAAGACATATGAGGACAGATTAACAGAGCTCAATATGTATACCCTTGAGCAAAGGAGGGAGAGAGTGATATGATCGAAACATTCAAACACCTTAAGGGCATTAACAAGGTGAAAGAGTCTAACATGTTTAAATATAAGAAAAATAGCAGGACAAGAGGACACAGCATGAGATTAGAGGGAGGCTGATTAAGGGGGAATGTGAGGAAATTCTTTTTCACAGAAAGGGTGGTGGATGCATGGAACGGTCTACCTGAGGAAGTGGTGGCTATGAATACAGTGCAGGGCTTCAAACAGGCATGGGATAGGCATAAGGGAGCAATACAGTGAGTATGAATCGATAGGCCACTGACAGAGCAAAGGCCGAGGGCGCATTTAAAAGGTAGAAAAAGAAATGGGCAGACTGGATGGGCCTTGCAGTCTTTATCTGCTGTCAACTTCTATGTTTCTATTAAAAATTGTGAAATCTGCACTGAAACATCATTCCATGTCACCACAACGTAATTTGACACCAGAGGCACAAAAGACATTTTGGCCCAGATGTTAAACATGACAGCTGTCACATTCATGAGGTGGTGGAAAGAAATGGCTGTGTTGAAATATTTAGAATTATGAAAGTTACAAGGGAGTGTAGGCAAATTTCAATGGATGTACATAACTTTGTCATTTTAACATGTTTTGACCCCAAATTTTCAACATAGCCTTCTTAGGACCCCGCCTCATGAACAAGGACAGTGCACATTTTTAAATCACAACTGAAAAGTGATTTTAAAAATGGTCACAAAACCACTTTTTGGGCAGGATTTTGGAATTTCCACCAACATTGTTCATGAGGTGGGATCTCAAAAACAGTATGTTGAAAACTTGGTGTCAAAATATGAAAAAATGGCAAAGATACGCACCACAGTTGAAAACCCCTTTGAAATACATTGAATGGCAGTTACCTTACTTTCTCATATTGGTGTTTGTGATTCCAGCAGCAAGGTGTGTCTCACATAGCAGAGTGGCTCTTCAGCCTGGGACCTGTTCAGGTGAGTGAGGGTGTGTGTAGGGGCCTGGGGTGGTGCAGGGTGGAGACTGCTGAGCAGGAGGTCAGGGTGGGGGGTGCAATTGGCGAGGGACTTTTTCCTTTTTTTACAGGTAAAAAAAACCCAAAAGACATTGGGGATCATTTTCTTTATTTCAGTTGGCAAGGTACATGGGAGGGTGGAGGGTGCCACTAGACACCAGGGGAAACAAAAAATAAGAAGGCGGACAGTGATCACGGGGTGGGAGGGTGCCACTAGACACCACAGAAATACTTGATTATAAGGGGGATGGCAATCAGAGCATGGTGGGTGCCAGTAGACACCAGTGAAATACTAAATTATAACAGGGACAGCAATTTGAGGGTGAGGGGTGCCACTAGACACAAGGGAAATACATAATTATGAAATCCTTTTTTGTCACACAAGATCCTTTTTTGTTTGAATGAAAAAGCCCAAAATAGAAAAGCGGAAGCGAGTGTCGAAAAGGATATAGTATGTTAATATAAAGACATTTTGGGGTAATTTCTCCAACAGTAAAGTGCAGAAGCCAGGTAACGAAACCCTGAAGAGCACAATACATGTTTTGGTCTCTCTGCAGGATGCCTTTTTTTTTTTTTTGACATTTTCTTTTTTGTAAAAAAGGGAAAACAAGCTGGCAGTAAATGAAAAAGGAATTTTCCCTCCTGAAAAAGGATTGGCCCCAAGTGAAAAAGGATCCCTTTTTATTTGGACCAAATTCTTTTTTTGTTCAAGACCTCTATCTGAAAGACTGTACTGAGCATGCTCAGAACCTGAAATTTTCAAATTTAAAAACTTTGGAACAGATTAATATTTTTTCATCAAGCCATAGAATGGCACATCTGTAGGGCAAGCCCTTTCCACCCTGGAAACTGCTGACCAAAATTCCAATCCAACTGAGTGCAAGGCAAGGAGAAAAAAACAAACAGTAAAAAACCCAACATTTTTTAGTTTTTTTCACTATTGGATCTCAGAATCTGCACATCTGACTGGAATGGATCTTGCCCGGCCAAAAGATCTACCCTATAAGACCGCACATGCAAAATTTTGTGTAAATCTGTTGAACAATTGCGAAGACATTAAAGTACAAAATTTTAGGTTTAACATCGAAAGCCCTGCTAAACCCTAAATATAGGGGTGATTCTGTGTCCCTATAATTTGTGGTATGAGACTGTTTTGACAGCGTGCCAGTTATACAATGTTTTTCTTTGGTAACATAAAATGTTAGATTTTTCTATTTTACCCTAGAAAAGGAACTGGCATTTGTTAATGTGATTCTGCAGGGAAATAGTGGGTATTGGAGGGACGTGTTCTGCTACATAATTTTGTTTTTCTTGACAGATCTGTATATGATTGATTATACCTCTAAATACTGACATTATTTCTTTTTTTGTTCAGCTAGTCTGCTGTATTGTGTAGTAGATTTTGTTTTGGCTACCTTGAATATCTATTTTTTTTTCTTTTTGTTTTAGTCTGCTGTATTGTGCAGTAGGGTTTTTTTGGTTACTTTGAATATCCATGTTTTTTTTCTTTTTGTATCTGTTATGGGCCTTCCAGATGTAATGCTCCAGCTAGGGTCAAAGCAACAAAAGGTGGGAGATGAGGTGTTGGGATTTCCATGACACCCCACCCTTCCAAACCAGGCAGGAGAGCAGGTGTAGGGTGTGCCTTGGGCTTCTCAAGCCTAAAGCACACCCCATTCCATCTGTAAATCAGGTCAGATGTGTAAACTTTATGAGAATGGGGTGAGCATTAGGCTTGGGAATCCCAAGCACACCCCACCTGCTCTCCTGCTTGGTTTAGGAGAGGTGAGGTGTGAGAAACCCTATGCCTCATTTCCCAACTTTTTGTTGCTTTGTTCTAACTGAAGCATTAACAAAGTTTTTACAACATATTTCCTTACTTTTTTGAGATAGTATAATTGTATCCTTATTTGTGTGGGGCGCGGTCTTGGACCTCCTCCCTCCGTAGATGTGATTATGTAATAAGCTGCCCTGTGCTTCCATTTATAGGACAACAGTGACCAAATTATCAGCATAGCCATCTTATTACCCCACCTCATGTACCTGGTACAGAAAATGTTCGAATTACTGCCAAGACGTAATTCTATGCAACTGCAACATCATCCTGCACCACAGGTGTGAAAATACATTTTGGCCAGGATCTGAAAAATGACAGTTGTGGCATACATGAGGTGGGGTAATAAGGAGGTTATGTTGAAAATTTGAGATAAAACTATTTAACATTTCCAAAGTTATGAGTGGGCGTAGCAAAATTGCAATGAATGGTCATAACTTTGGCACGTTTTCGTATTGTGACCCCAATTTTTCAACATAGTCCTCTTATGATCCCACGGCATAAACCCCATAGGTGAAAATTTTCAAATCCTTGCCAAAATGTCATTCTGTGCCACAGGTATGAAAACCATTTTGGACATGGTCTTTTTGGGACTCCATCTCATGAACACTGGTGGTGAAATTTCGCTATTCGGTCTCGAAGGGTGATTTTGTGCAGTGACCATGAAATCACTCTCTGGGCCTGATTAATGAAATAACAGTTGCAATGTTCATGAAGAGGGGGTCCCAAAAAGGCTAAGTTGAAAATTTGGTGAAAAAATTCCAAAAAATGGCAAAGTCATGAGCATAAGTTAAAAATGCCATTGAAATACATTATACGCCACTTACCTTGATTCCTCAGTTCATGGTTTGGCTTTGAAGAGTGCAGATGTGTCTCAGCCCATAGATGATGACAATGTACAACCTCCAGTGGTAAGTATAGGGTTGGAGTGGTGGTGGCGGGTGCTCAGTGGGAGGGTCAGGATAGTTGAGGGTGACAGTGGGGATGACAAGGGGCCATTTTTTTGATTTAGGTTTAAAAAAAAGACGTTGGGGGACTGTTTTCTTTTTACAGGATTTAATTCATAAAATATTTCGGGACACCAGGAGTGGTCTCCCCAATATCCAGCACTGCTGGGGGTGTTGTAAATGCCAACATGGGGATTGGGCACCCCGATGTTGGCCAATAAATAAAACAATGGACTGCAAGGGGGGGATATCCAACACTGGGGGTGGTCATCCTGGTGTCAGATTCTATATAAATGGAAGGAACAAGCAATGATTCTTGAGTGATGAAAAAAGATACTTTTTCATGACTCATTATATGAAAAAGGATTCTTTTTTCGTATCACATAGTCACGAAAAATGATTTATTATATTAAAAAACACATTTCAAGGGCATATTTCTAACTTTGAAGTGCAGATTGCACCCCATGGGGTCCCGTTGAGTCAGCTAGGTGTGGTGGTCTTTCTCCAAGATGTCATTTTTGTGGTTTTGGAAAAAAAAATGTAAGAAAAAAAGAAACATGATGGTGGCTTGTGAAAAAAGGAATTTTCTCTCAAGAAACAGGATTTTGTTCTCATAAAAAAGAAAATGATCTTGCTAGATTGAATCCTTTTTCGTGAGATCAGTTCCTTTGTCGAACATTTTACCACTATCCTGAAAAATGAACTTCCCATAGGAAATGATGGGAACTTAAAAACTGAATAACTTTGTAAAAGGTTAATATTTCTGCACCAAACACTGACAGTTCTGTTACTCAAGTTCCTTCTACCATAAACAAATCACACCAAAATTCCATACTGTTTGGGTGCAAGGCAATAAGGAAACAGGCATTTGTCAATGCCGAACATTCGCTTGCAGGTGTGTGCATTGGTGTTTGGCATTTATGCAGCCCCCCAGTTGTATCCATGTCCCTTCAGCATCCATATCCCAACAGAGTACCTCTCTGCAACTCCTCTTGCATCTGATTAACATTTCACCACCATACTTCTTAAGTGTCTGTCTTAGGAACCCTAACGCCCTGGTTGTACTCAAGGGTACGCACCTGTGTGGAAACTGCACAACCCATGCTTGTAACACAGTCATTCAGTGGAATTATTTCATCAAAGTTTCAACATAGGCATTTTGTCACCTCTGGTCATGAACATTGTCACTATGATTTTCTTACTGTGCACTGAACACTGATTTCCCACAGCAACCGCGCTATTCTGCGCCGGAAGAGTGAAAAACATTTCAGCCAGGATGTGAAAAATGGCAGCTGTACTGTTCATAAGGAGGTGTGGGGAAATGCAAATGTTGAAAATCTGGAGTGAAAAATAATACAAATTTGCAAAGTTCCGAGTGCACGTGGAAATTGCGCAACACATGCTCGTTAAACAGTCATTTTTTGGAATTTTTGCACTGAATTTTCAATATAGGCATTTTAGGATGTCTCCTCATGAACAGTGTCACTGTGATTTTCTTACTCTGTACCAAACATGATTTCCCACAGCGACCACACTATTCTATGCCGGAAGTGTGAAAACACATTTCGGCCAAGATGTGAAAAATGACAGCTGTATTGCTCATAAGGAGATGTGGGAAAATGCCAATGTGGAAAATCTGGAGCAAAAATATTACAAATTCACAAACGTATGAGTGTGCGTAGAAACTGAGCAATGCATGCTCGTAACACAGTCACTTTATGGACTTTGTCACCAAATTTTCAACATAGGCATGTTAGAACTGCTGCTCATGAACGGTGTCACTGCAATTGTCTTACTCTGTAGCAAACATTGATTTCCAACAGCGATTGTGCTATTATGTGCCGGAAGCGCAAAAACACATTTTGACCAGGATGTGAAACATAACAGCTGCACTGTTCATAAGGAGGTGTGAAAATATGCCTATGTTGAAAATTTGGAGTGAAAATATTACAGATTTGTGAACATACAAGTGTGCATGGAAACTGCACAATGCACGTGCATAACACAGTCATTTTTTGGAATTTTTTCACTAAATTTGCAACATAGGCTTTTTTGAGAGGCCGCCTCATGAACACCAGCCCTGTCATATAGTTAATTGGTCCTGAAAGGTGATTGTTGCATAATGATATGAATATGTGGGAGTGCAGGGCCCTGTGTTCCCACTTACACATAAGTACAGACACACTGCAGCCCTATAGTCAAGAAAAGTAACCCTTGTAACACTAATTTGGCAATATCTCAGTAACCATATCAACTATGGAAAAAATTCTACGCAGTTGTAATCATGACTTTGAAACCTCCAGGGGTGCTTAGGTGCAGAGAGTGAAAAATTTGTATCTCGAATCATTTTCAAAATACGGGTGCTGAAAGGCACTATGGATGCCACAATTCAACAGACACACGTAACTTGGGCATTTTCAGGATTTTATTTTCACAATTTTCATCATGGCCTTTTGGGGACCCCAGCTCATGAACAATGTCACTGTCATTTCATTAATCTGTCCTGAAAGTTGAGTTTGCACAGCGAACGTGCCACTGGTGCAAAATCATGTTTTGGGCAGGATGTGAAAAATGACAGCTGTATACTACTCACGAGGAGGTGTGGAAAAGGGTAATGCTGAAAATCAGGAGGGAAAATATGAAGAATTAGCAAAGTTATGATCACGCGTAGAAACTGCACTATGCACGCTCATAATGTGGCCATTTATGAGAATTTATTAACCAATTTTCAATATGGGTTTTTTGAGAAATCCCCTCATGAATACTTGCTCTGTGATTTTGTTAATCCATCCTGAAAGTTGATTTCTCACAGCGACCGTGCCATTCTGTGCCACAGGTGCAAAAACACATTTTGGGCAGGATGTGAGAAATGACAGCTGTACTGTTCATGAGGAGGTGTGAAAAAATGGAAAATCTGGAGTGAAAATATAAAAAATTGGTGAAGTTACAAGCATGCATAGAAACTGAGCAACGCATGCTTGTAACATGGCTGTGTTTGGGATTTTTTTGCACCAAATTTTCAACATGGGCTTTTTGGGACCTACCCTCATGAACGCTGGGACTGTTATTTCATTAATCAGCCCTGAAAGGTGATTCTGCACAGTGACTACGAAATCACCTTTTGGGACTGTGACAGTGACAATGTTCATGAGGTGGGGTCCCAAAATACCTGTGTTGAAAATGTGATGAGAAAATGCCAAAAAATGGCTGAGATATCCACATTTAAATTATTTGTTTGTATCAGAGTCATACAAAGTAGGATCTTAGTTTGTATGATGAGATACGAACTAAGATCCTACTTTGCATGACTCACGAAGTAGGATTCTAGTTTGTATCTTGTCATATGAACTAAGATCCTATTTCGTATGACACTGATACGAACAAAGAATTCAAGTGTTAAATAAAACACGTTCTAAGGGCATTTTCTGAGTAGTAAAGTGCAAAATGCACCTAGGGGGTCCTAATAAGCAAGATACATGTGTTGGTTCCTCACCTGAAATATCATTTTGGGAGGTTTCCAATTCTGAATTTTTCAGGCAAAACTGAAAACAAGATGGCGGCCATACGAAAGATGAATTTTCTCATACAATGCAGAATTCCTCTTTTGTATCATACAGATATATTGAAGTGCCTACTAAGCATGCTCAGAAACAATTTTTTCAAATATTTTAATAGCAATAATTTTAAAATGGCTTATTGTTTTTTTTTCACCAGACTAACAAAAGGCACATCTGTGGGGTAGTCCCTTTCTCTCCTGAAAATGTCATGCCAAACAAACAACCCTCTGGACTGTAGGCAAGTTCAAAGAAAAATCCCAGCAAAGTCAATGGGTAAAAACATGTTTTTTCACCTCTGTGTAACTCGGAGACTGCACATCCAACCAGAATGAAACTTGCCAGATCAGGAGATCTACCCCAAAGGAAAGTGCATACCAGATTTTGTGCAACTCCATTCAATGGTTGCAGTTATTAAAGTGCAAAAGTTTGAGTTTAACATTGAAGTGCCTACTCAACCCTAACTATAGGGGCATGACTGCGCCCCTATATATGGAATGAACCAGCTACCCCAAGATGGTCTATCTGGGTTTTGTTGTGGTGAACCCAATTAAAACAAAAAACAATTTAAAAGACAAAGAACCTCTATGTGCAAGCACTGAGGCAATGGTTACCCCAAAGGGCATTTGGCCGGGAAGCCAAGTTTCAAAGAAATACAGAATCACACATGCCCCCAGAATATTATGTTGGTTCAACTTTAAGCAGAAATGCATGATGCCGAAAGGCCTCTCACACAGTTTGCAAAGGGTGCCAACAGGAGACATAGACATGTGTTTTGTCCTACCAGGACTCATCAGTATGCCCCCAGTGGAATGAACCAGCTATCCTAAGATGGTCTATCTGAGTTATGTTGTGGTGAACCCAATATTATATATTCATTAATGCAACATTTAGGGTTGAAGCACTAAAAGTAAGGAAATGAGGTGTTAGGGTTTCCAACCCTAACTCCTCCCCCCAACACCCAACCTGACCACCCCACCCCACCACTACTCTTCACAGATCAGCAAGTGTCTGTGGAGGATGGGCGTGAGGTGGTCAGGTTGGGTGTTGGGGGAAGTCTTAGGGTTGGAAATCCTAATGCCTCATTGCCTTACTTTTGTTGCTTCAACCCTAACTGTTGCATTATTGAAGTATTTTGCAATAAATTTCCTTACTTTTTCAGACAGTGTAACCTAACTTTCATGTGGGCCCTGTGCTCCTATGTAGCCATAACTGTAGGGAGACCTTCCAAGTAACCTTCATCTCCCTGCAGGAGTAAGCGACCCTCCAGGCCCTATGCTCTTATCAGTACATAATGGTATCTGTATGGGTGAGTGCATGGCCCTTCCAGGCCCTGCACTCCCATCTATCCATAAGACTGTAGATATTGCAAGTAACCTTCATCTCCCCATGGGAGTGCAGGGCCCTTTTAGCCCTGTGCTCCCAGTACTGCAAAATGGAGTACCCTGTGGTGTCAGTACTGCATAGTGCCATGCATATGTGGCACCATGGGGCCCTCTGGGGCCATATGCTCCCATCTATCTCTAACTGTACAGACACTGTGCAGTGCTACACATATTCCACGTAACCCTTGAACTGCAAATGCAGCAATATCACAGTAACTGTAGTACCCTTGGAAAAATTTTTACTGCAGCTGTAATCACGGCCTGGCAACCTGCTTTGTTGCTGCCATGTTTAGCAAAAAAAAAGTATCTCAAACTGTTTTCAAGATATAGGCACCTTAAGGTACAGTGTACATCACAATGTTATTCTATGGGAAGTTTCTAAACTTTGGAATGTTGTAAGTATGGAACTGATGTAAATGTTTTCACCAAATCAACAGAACTCACATCCGTTGAGCAACCCCTTTGTAACTTGCAAATTTCAAGCCAAAAGTCCTAATTATTTCTTTGCAGTGAAGTGGCAAAAAACAGTAACCTTTAAAAATTCCTTTTCATGAGCTGTCAAAATCCCTTTTTGAAACCGAATCCCTTTTTGCGAGCTGTCAAAATCTCTTTTCATGTGTGAATCCCTTTTTGCAAAGTAGGGCCATCTGGTAGTCCCTGCATGAAAAGGGATTTTGACAGCTTGCGAAAAGGAATCTCTCATGGAAAGGGATTTTGACAGCTCGTGAAAAGGGATTTTGACAGCTCGCGAAAAGGGATTTAATAGGGCCGACCAGATGGCCCTGCCAATAATCCTTTTTCATGCACTGTCAGAGTCCCTTTTCATGAGAAATACCTTTTTGAGAGAAATCCCTTTTCGTGAGGTAGGGCCATCTGATCATCCTCTCACAAAAAAGGATTTTAACAGCTTGTGAAAGGGATTTCTTGCTAAAAGGGATTTTGACAGCTCACGAAAAGAGATTTTGACATCTTGCAAAAAGTGATTATAAAAAGCAATCTCTTTTCAGGAGCACAAGCCAGCACTGACAGTGAATGGTGAATTAGACATGAGCTCCCGGTCACAACCGGCAAATATTGAAAAATTTTCAGCTTAATTTTGAACAACGCTAACTGCAGACTAGAGTAGTTTTGTAATTAACTTTGGTGCTATCGATTGAAATGGAAAATGCTCGAGTCAAATATTTACTTCATTAATTATCAAGAGATTTTCATTCCGGTGCATGGTGAAGTAGGGGATGATGTGGGCTGCGCAGGTCAGGACTATGGTGTGGCAAGGACAACCAGAAAACACTGAGGTAGAAATAAATAAAACAGATGTAGTGGCAGGTAAAAATGATGTTGCACAAATAGAGAACATGCTGGCAGATCTGCAACTTGATATAACAGACATTAAAACAACCACATCAACTTTGGCTAAAAATGTTGAGGAACTTGATGCCAGGATAGATCTTAATGATAAAATAGCTGAACTCACTAAATCTGTAAGCTATCTGGGAAAATTTGCCCACAAGTAAAGCTCTCAGATATCCTACCTACTTGAAACGGTTGGTGACCTGGAAAATAGAGGTCACCAGAATAACATAAGGATCCTGGATGTTCCAGAGGTACTAGAGAGACACAACATGATTGTATTTTTGCAAAATATTCTACCAGAACTGCTTGGCCATCAATGGCCTTGGCCTCTAGAAATTGAAGGGCACATAAATTGTTGGGTCCAAAACAAAAAATGGTAAACCTAGACCCATACTGGCATATATGTTATGTTTTTCTGTAAGAGAAGAAATAATGAGGTTGTCCAGAATGAAAACATTGTTAACCTGGAGAGGTGAGCACATATCTATTTTTCAAGACTTTTCATCAGATATTATTAGTAGGAGGAAAACTTTTACTGATGTTAAACAGTAACTTCAGCGCTATAGTGTGCCTTACTATTTTAAATATTCTGCCTCCTTAATGATACAACAAGAGGGGAACAGACCTTTTAAATGGGACACTGCTAGGGATGCTTGGGACTTTATTAAATCTTATCAAAACTCACTGGCATTTGGAGAGAAAACAATTTCAACTATGCGCTAGTATGATTTGAAAGAGGCACATGGGCCTGACAGTACTTCACACTCTCCCAATGTCCTGTGCATTTGCTAGAGCTTCTGAGTTCCAAGGTAATGGAGTGTGCTTAGAACCTCGAGAGAAAACACACAGTCAACAAATGCTAATCCCACATCTTTACTCAGAGATTGCCAGCACTAAACCTTCACCTCCTGAGTCACCTACCATGTAACACAAATTCAGAATGCCCACATGACCTTCCAACATTCCACAGCTTGCTGGGTCAACTAAAAATATCAAGAAATGTGATCACAGCAAGGAAGGCTTGCATTCAACCTCCTCTCATGCGGCTCCAGAATCGAATAGACGCAGACATCCTGATTTCATCCAGGAAGATGTATACAGCAACCCCAGTCCTACAGATACACCTCTTCCTACAGGAACTTATAATCAAGGAACTCTTGCTGCTGAAACAACATTTCCTGCTGGGACATAGTCTTCTCTGATCTCAGTTCTTCCTGTCTGATGATGCTAGAAAACAAGATTTTGTTTGAATGAATACCCTTCTTTACCTAAGCTTGATGAAGAAAACCTTTGTTTTTTCTCTCCAGGACTTGTGAGAAATACCCTTATGGATTGGATTGAGAGGTATTTGGTTTTTCTGCACTGAGAATCAGGCAAGGACTGAGAAATGATACGGCTGTCAGACTCTATTATAAGAACTGTGATGTTTGATAGTGAGGTGTACCTGGGATGAAATAAAGCATGCTTATATAAATTTGGGTCCTCATGATGTGTATTTGGTCAGGATATGTTTTTATTTAAACTACTTAATGTTTCTTCACCTCTGATGAAAATTAATGAGCCCCTGAGGTGTCCATTTATTCCCTTCCTGATGTTGCTCTGTTCTTGTCTCCCATGTAAGTCAATGGTATTGGTATTGTAATGCGCTCTTCTGTAAGAAATATCTGTCTCCCTGAGCCTTTATCACAAATGCCTTAGATGCTAACAGCTATGCATTATGATCATGTGTGGAAATTAGGGGGAAGGAAAAAGGAAAAAAAATAACTTAAAAAAGCTCCTAAGATTTATATGTGATGTGGTTATTGCCTGGCTGGAGTTCCCGTCTGTGCCATGAGCCTGAATAGGCTGTCCTTAAGGGAATCTACATGGAAAGATATTGGTTGGGCTCTTATAAGCCAGAGGCTTTATGCTTACTAAATTCTAAAAGTAATTTGTTTATAAAGAACATTGCATTTACTCCTCTCTCCTAACCTTGAGCTCTGTATGTTCTCTCTTTCTGTGCTAACTCCCCTAACCATCCCAGGCACATTGTAAGGGGTTACTCATTCTCTTCCAGTGGTGATAATAATGCTGCCAACTTGCATCATGTGGCTAGTTCCTAGTCTTTTCATGTCATGTGTATTTGCGGAGCTGTTACATAATTAACAAGAGTCTGGTATGCTCTGGAAGCCTATTTTTGCCAAACTCACTGTCTGTTACCTAAACCACCTTGGATTATATCAGTCTGGTGGATAAGAAGTACTGCAGTAGATTTCAACCTACTGGTTTTTTTGTGTCTGTTTTTTTTAATTGTTTAATCATTTACATTTAAAAAAAAAAGAAAGGCTAAAGTAGTTACATTTTATTATTTTATATATATATATTTTTTTTTCTCAGTAGTTTAATTATTTATAATTGTAATTTAATTGCATGATCAGATTGATTTAGGTTGTCAGGAATATATATTTTTCTTATACTTGCTCTGTTTAAACTAGATGTACAACATCAGTACTATTTAATTTTTAGTGACTTAAAACCTTACAGTTGTTTGTGTAGCTAGTCATCGTTGACAAAACTGTTTTTAGTGACGTTATATATTACAGAGTTCCTGCTACTGGTATATTGATATTTATAGAGCTGACATTTTCTTTTTCCTTCTTTTTTAAAACAAAAGAACTCTTTTGCAGTCATGGACAGTTAATTACAAAATTGGAATGTTAAGGGATTGGGAAACCCCATTAAAAGAAAGAAGGTACTAACATATTTGAATAGAAATAAGGCAGACACAGCCTTTATCCAAGAAACACATATGTTACAAGATGAAGCACAAAAACTTAAACATCTTTGGGTGGGTCAAGAAGAGCATTATTGTCTTAATACTAAACAATGCGGAACATCCATTCTGATATGAAAAGGGGTGAATTTTACCAAGCATTCACATATAGTAGATCAGAATGGAAGGTTCCAAGTTTTGGCAGGCACTCTGGATGGGCAGAAAGTGATTTTCTGTAATGTCTATGCAACTAATTGTGGTCAGGAAGCTTTCTTAAACCAAAAGTATATAGAACTCACTCATTTCCTGGACTATGAGGTCATCTTTGGGGGGAGATTTTAATTTGGTTGTAGACCAAATCTTAAATACATCAATGAAAAGAATGAACACCACTCAAATAACTTGCTTGTAGCAATAAATATTTTAATTATTCTTGGTACATATATTTTGAGGAACGTTTCGTGGTTTTCCACTTCCTCAGCCCCTCATTTTACACCTAAACAAATAATATACACAGCAAATTAATTACTAATTTCACATATTTATAAACAATAATTCCAACTGGGTACATTCTGTCGGAGTGCCCCGTTTCACCAATTTCCAATATGCAGCATAAATATATTATCCACAATAACTATTTTACTAGGATGCTAAGACACACCAATATCCATTGCAAATCATAATGCCTGCATACTGCTCACCTTATTTTTCTTTAATAAAACCCTTTCTACCAGGTTCTGATTCTGATTATCTGCCTTTCACTTGAGTGACATCCTTTACATCTGTCAAATAAATTCATACAATCACTATACATATTCTTTGCTAATCAAATTATTGCATCCATAGCCATTTAATTTTTGTTATAGTCCATAACTTAACTGTGTACAAAGTTCACTGTTTCAAATGCTTATGTTATAATTACAAACAATTATCTCTCTCTTACATCGTGTTTACACCACTCTAAATGTTAATTGTATGTTCATTTCACTTTAATTTTACTGTAATGAGAGCACTGGTGCGCACAAAAAATTCTCTACCAAATATCCACTTCAAACATTTTTTCATTCCATTTATCAGAAATATCCTTCACCTCAAGTAACCACTTCAACTACTTTCACGATTTATAAAACTACTTGGAGTTTCATAATATAATCTGCTTATGTGGTTGTTTACCTTATTTTAACCAGGAGCCTTGTTATGCTTTTCCTTTTATATGTACTTAGCTTGTCTAGCATCAGAATATGTGGGGCCATGATAACATAGTTTCAATCACTTCATATTTAAACAAAACTTGCCTTTTAATCCAAAAACAATTGGTCTAATGAGTTATAAAAATGTTTACTTACATCTCATCTTGCAGGCCGCAGCTCTCCCAAGATTTAGGATGCTGAGGCCTCTACACTTGCAGTTTAAATACTGCTAAGGGGTGGGGGAGGGGATCCTGATGCCCCTTGATGATGTCACTGTGCTTACTCCACCTCTCAGTACATGCTACCTATTCATTGTTCTGGCATGTTGTTTCTAGTGCTAGGTGGCCTAGTGGAATGGTGGATGCCACTTGCACCACAGCAGGAATAAAGCAGCGGTTCACCCCCTCGCCTCGGGATTTTGTTCAAATCCACTCTTTTTTCATTTTTAAATAAAAAAAATCATATTTTCTATTTGTACAAGTCTACTTTATCCAAATATTTACTTATTATTTATTTTGCTTTATATTGAGGTTAGGAAGAGGAGGTGTGATATCTTAGGGAAATGTACACAGACTGTTACAATTCAATAATATAGATGCCAATCACATTCCTCATTAAGTCCAAATATATGATTCATGCTGTCCAAGCTGAAAATCCAAAATACCTCCTGTTTGCGGAGGACATCATCCCACTTGACATGACTCTGTTGTGCTTTCTGTACAAGTTCTAGTCCCCAAAATCTTAGACTTGAATCAGAATGTCCAGCTGTCATGAAGTGCCTTACCACTGCTGATGTTTCATCTTTTAAGTGAATTTTACTCTTATGTTCACTTATTCGTGTCTTTAGATCTCTAGTGGTCTCCTCACATAAATACAGTTGCATGGGCACATGATTACATAGATAACAGGTCTGAAGTGCACGTTATGTGTTGTTTAATTTGATATCTTTTGTTAGTGAAGGGATGAATGAAACAATCTCTAGTCCACGTATTCCCATATTGGAAACAATGTCCACATTGAAGACTGCCATTTTTTAAAGGGCCAAGCAACATCTGTTTCTGTTGTTTCTGTATTACGTTATACGTTGTGTGCACCAGCTTGTCTCTTAAAGTTTTATTTCTCTTTGTAGTTATTAATGGTGGACTCCTAAATCTAGGATTCTCTACCTCTCTTACTTGAATTATGTGCCAATGGGTCCTAATAATGTTACTGATCTTTGCTTTTAAATGACTATACTTCATAGAAAAAACAATTATGTCTCCCATATCCTTTTTGCCAGTATCAGTAAGCAATGTGCTCCTTTTTAAATTTTGTATTCTTCTTGCACTTGCAAGATCAGGGGTCTCTTGTATCCCCTGTTAGTGAACCTTTGGAGCATGTCATCTGCTACTCTTTGATATTCTTCATGCTGACTACAATTTCTTTTGGCTCTCATGAATTGGGCCTTTGGGATACTATTTTTTAGGATAGGATCATGGAAACTTGAAAAATGTAATGTGGTATTCCTGTCTGTATGTTTTCTATATAATGTTATGGCTAAACCTACACTTGTTTTATAAATCTCCAGATCTAGAAATGGAACCTACATAGGGTATGCTGTCATTGTAAATGTCAGTGAGTTGTTTCTACTGTTAATGTATCATTCAAATCTGTTTAAATCCTCTCTTGTACCTTTTCACAACAATAGAATATTGTCAATAAAATGTCTCCAGAACATAATGTTCTGGTAGAAAGGATTATTGGTGACGTTCTATACATGGAAATTTTCAAATTCCCATACATACATATTGGCATATGATGGGGCCATGGTAGACCCAAACACAATGCCCTGTACTTGTAAGTTAAAATCATTCTTAAACTTAGAACATTTTTTGGCCAAGACTACCTCTGCCATTCTGGCTAGATATTCACTAGATAGATGTTGCTCCTCTCTCCTATTTAGTGCTGATAACAATGTCTCTAATCCCTCCATATGGGGTATGCTGGTATACAAATCTTTAATGTCAAATGTGACCAGAATTATGTTGTCCCATTCCCAATCTGTAGAATTAATTCAATGTATTAATTGTATAACATGGCCAGAATATTTTATATATGTGGACATTTTCTCTGCTTCTGGTTGTAAATGATAGTTTATATACTTGGACAGAGGTTCAAGTATGGAATTCAGACCAGACACAATTGGTGGCCTGGTGGTTTCAGCTGATTTTTATGGATTTTAGGAAGTGTATGAAATAACGGTGTCCTAGGATTTCTATTAATAAGCATTTGTTCTTCCTCCTCTGCTATCCAGCCTTGTTCTACTCCTTCCTATATTAATTCTATGATTTCACTCTGAATTTCCCCTGTAGGGTTCTTATCTAAGATGATGTATCTTGTGTTGTCGCTAAGTTGCTTTAAGTATTCTTCTTTATAATCTTTATAGTTCCACAAAACCACCCCTCCTCCTTTATCCACTGGTTTTATGACTAAGCTTCGATCTTTCTCTAACTTTTTCAAAGTTCCCCCCTCTGTTCTACTAAGGTTATTCCACCATGGTTTCTTATCCTGCTCTTCAAAGAGTCATTTGATGTCCCTCTCCACTGCCATAATATAACTTTCAGTGGAGTGTATGCCTTTTGTTGGGTTAAATGTAGATTTTATTCCTAAAACTTTTTTAAGTTTTTGCTTCCTATTTTCTGGTTACTCATGTTTATTACTGAACTGATCTGCCAATCGTAGTTTCCTATAAAACTTCTGTAAATCTATCTGTAATGAAAAAGCATCAAAATACGTTGTGGGTGAAAAGGATAAACCTTTTTTCAAAACTTTAATTTCTACCTCTGTCAGGCCTCTCCCACTTAAATTGTAAACTACCTGTTCCTCCTCTGTCTCCCTCTGCACCCACCTAACCTGTCTCTTCGTCTGCCTCCTCCTATATAGCCTCCAACAGTGCTTCCTCCCTGTGTAGTGGTTTCCCTGTATTGAAAAGTATGTGTGGGTTCCCTTATCCAACCTTTGTTTCATAGGTTGTATCATTGTTCCTGCTCTTCCATGTTCTCCCTGTTGTCCTGTGTGCCTGTTATCCTCAATTCTGCTTCTAAAACAGGACCCTGTGCCCCTGGTCTATTTCTATCTGTGGTATATGGGGCAGTGACTAAACTGTCGCCACTATCTGAATCAGTTTTGTGTTGAGGACTTGGTGTGTAGAATGAACCACCAGTTTGTTCTCAGGGTTTGCCGAACCAATTATACACTTTGCTGTCTCTGTAATCTATTATGTCCCATTTTAATTTTTTTTAACTTTTATTGTTTAATGTAATCTTCATATTCTTCCAACTCTTTCTTAATTTTTTCCAAAGTGGCTGTGAATTCCTGATGATTTACTAATGTTTTATAATTTTCCTTCACTTCCTGTATCTCAATTAATAAGGTGTTTCTCTCTTTAACAATAGCCTCTATTAATGCCAGCATGAAATCTGTAGAGTACTTTTTACGTATGCCATTCCATTTTTCATTTAGTTGAATAGTCATAAACCCTAAATTTGGTTCAATCAGTACTCTCAAACCCCTTGGTATCCTTTTATTCTTAATGTATTCCCCCAAGGACAATGCATGCCACTCTAATCTTATGTCCCTCTGTTCCAGGTGTTGAATTTTGTTGAGAAGTGTTTTATTATTGGTGGTCTCAGATTAAGTTTTTGTTTGGGTTAATAAATCTAGCACTTCAGCAAGTTGTTCCACAGAAAACTGATACGAAAATGGTACTGATTATGACATCTGTTGTATATTATCACCTGTTATGTTCCTACTACCTGTTTGTGCATTACCACTACCTGATGCATTCTTTATACAGTATTAGTGTGTCCTAATACACAGGACCTTGGCCTTGGGTTGGTGGCGGTACTAGTGATGGCAGAGAAATGAATGGGAATCAGGGCTGGATGTAAACTCAACCAGAACTACCCTGAAGGAATAATGTGTTTTTATTTACTTAAAGCTTTCAATGTGGGCCACTGTACTTAGGTTGGTGAGTCCTTTATACAATAGAATTATAAAACAGTACAGGCTGTCCTTTTGCTTCACAAAACAACTCTTTCAGTTTTTGGGTCATTCAGAATGCACCAGTCCATCTTGAATACATCAATGAAAAGAATGAACTCCTCTCAAATAACTTGCTTGTAGCAATAAATCTTCTAATTATTCTTGGTACACATATTTTGAGGAATGTTTCATGGTTTTCCACTTCCTCAGCCCCTTGTGTTACATCTAAACAAATAATATATACAGCAAATTACTTACTAATTTCATATATTTATAAACAATAATTTCAACTGGGTACATTCTGTCAGAGTGCCCCGTTTCACCAATTTCCAATATGCAGCATAAATATATTATCCACAATAACTGTTTTACTATGATGCTAAGACACATCAATATCCATTGCAAATCATAATGCTTGCATACTGCTCACCTTATTTTTCTTTAATAAAACCCTTTCTACCAGGTTCTGATCCTGATTATCTGCCTTTCATTTGAGTGACATCCTTTACATCTGTCAAATAAAGTCATACAATCACTATACATAGTCTCTGCTAATCAAAGTATTGAAATTGGTACAACATGGCCAACATGGTGACAGTTTAGTCACTACCCCATATACCAAAGATAGAAATAGACCAGGGGCACAGGGTCCTGTTTTAGAAGAGGAATTGAGGATAACAGGCACACGGGACAACAGGGAGAACATAGAACAGCAGGAACAATGATATGACCTATGAAACAGAGGTTGGATAAGGGAACCCACACATACTTTTCAATACAGGGAAACCACTACACAGGAAGGAGGCACTGGCAGAGGCAGTATAGGAGGAAGCAGAGGAAGAGGCAGGTTAGGTGGGTACAGAGGGAGACAAAGGAGGAACAGGTAGTTCACAATTTAAGTGGGAGATCCCTGACAGAGGTAGAAATTAAAGTTTTGAAAAAAGGTTTATCCTTTTCACCCACGATGTATTCTGATGCTTTTTCATTACAGATAGATTTACAGAAGTTTTATAGGAAACTATGATTGGCAGATCGGTTCAGTAATAAACATGAGGAACCAGAAAATAGGAAGCAAAAACTTAAAAAAGTTTTAGGAATAAAATCTACATTTAACCCACCAAAAGGCATACACTACACTGAAAGTTATATTATGGCAGTGGAGAGGGACATCAAGCAACTCTATAAAGAGCAAGATAAGAAACCAAGGTGGAATAACCTTAGTAGAATGGAGAGGGAAACTTTGAAAAAGTTAGAAGAAGATCAAAGCATAGTCATAAAACCAGTGGATAAAGGAAGGGAGTGGTTTTGTGGAACTATAAAGATTATAAAGAAGAATACTTAAAGCAACTTAGTGACAACACAAGATACATCGTGTTAGATAGGAACCCTACAGGGGAAATTCAGAGTGAAATCATGAATTAATAGAGGAAGGAGTAGAACAAGTCTGAATAGCAGAAGAGGAAGGACAAATGCTTATTAATAGAAATCTAGGACACCGTTATTTTATACACTTCCTAAAATCCATAAAAATCAGCTGAAACCACCAGGCCACCAATTGTGTCTGGACTGAATTCCATACTTGAACCTCTGCCCAAGTATATAAACTATCATTTACAACCAGAAGTGGAGAAAATGTCCACAGATATAAAAGATTCTGGCCATGTTATACAATTAATAAATTAAATTAATTCCACAGATTGGGAATGGGACAATATAATTCTGGTCACATTTGACATTAAAGATTTGTATACCAGCATACCCCATATGGAGGGATTAGAGACATTGTTATCAGCACTAAATAGGAGAGAGGAGCAATATCTATCTATTGAATATCTAGCCAGAATGGCAGAGGTAGTTCTGGCCAAAAATTTCTTTAAGTTTGAAAATTATTTTAACTTACAAGTACTGGACACTGCAATGGGGTCTACCATGGCTCCAACATATGCCAATATGTATGTATGTATGGGAATATGAAAAATTACATGTATTGAATGTCACCAATAATCCTTTCTACCAGAACATTATGTTCTGGAGATGTTTTATTGACAATATTATATTGTTATGGAAAGGTATAAGAGAGGATTTAAACAGATTTTAATGATACATTAACAGTAGAAACAACTCATTGACATTTACAATGACAGCAGACCCTATGCGGGTTCCATTTCTAGATCTGGAGATTCATAAAAGCAGAGTAAGCTTAGCCACAACATTATATAGAAAACCTACAGACAGGAATACTACATTACATTTTTCAAGTTTCCGTGATCCTGGCCTAAAAAATAGTTTCCCAAAGGCCCAATTCATGAGAGCCAAAAGAAATTATAGTCAGCAGGAAGAATATCAAAGAATAGCAGATGGCATGCTCCAAAGATTCACTAACAGGGCATACAAGAGACCCCTGATCTTGCAAGCACAAGAAGAAATACAAAATTTACAGAGGAGCACATTGCTTATTGATACTGGCAAAAAAGATATGGAAGGCAGAATAGCTTTTCTATGAAGTATAGTCATTTAAAAGCAAAGATCAATAGCATCATTAGGCATTAGGATCCATGGGCACATAATTCAAGCATGAGAGGTAGAGAATCCTAGATTTAGGAGTCCACCATTAATAGCTACGAAGAGAAATAAAATTTTAAGAGACAAGCTGGTGTACACAGCACATAAAGTAATACAGAAACAACAGAAACAAATGTTGCTTGACCCTTTAAAAATGGCAGTTTTCAATGTGGATGTTGTTTCCAATGTGGGAATACACAGAATAAAGATATTTTCATTCATCCTTTCACTAACAAAAGATATGAAATTAAACAACATATCACATGTGCTTCAGACCATGTTGTCTATGTTGTCATGTGCCCATGTGACTGTAGATATGTGGGGAAGACCACTAGAGATCTAAAGACATGAATAAGTGAACATAAGAGTAAGATTCGCTTATAGATGAAACACCAGCAGTGGCAAGACATTTCATGACAGCCGGACATTCTGTTTCAAGTCTAAGATTTTGGGGACTAGAACTTTTACAGGAACCACAACAGAGTCATGTCAAGTGGGACGATGTCCTCCACAAATGGGAGGTATTTTGGATTTTCAGCTTGGACAGCATGAATCATAGATTTAGACTTAATGAGGAATGTGATTGGCATCTATATTATTGAATTGTAACAGTCTGTGTAAATCTCCCTAAGATATCATACTCCTCTTCCTAACCTCAATATAAAGCAAAATAAATAATAAGTAAATATTTGGATAAAGTAGACTTGTAAAAATAGAAAATATGGTGTTCTTTTTTTTTTAATTTAAAAATAAGGAAAGAGTGGATTTGAACAAAATCCCGAGGTGAGGGGGCGAACCACTGCCTTATTCCTGCTGTGGTGCAAGTGGCATCCACTATTTCACTAGGCCACCTAGCACTAGAAACAACATGCAGTAATAATGAATAGGTAACATGTACTGAGATGTGGAGTAAGAACAGTGATATCATCAAAGGGCATCAGGATCCCCCTACCCCTTAGCAATATTTAAACTGTGAGTGTAGTGGCCTCGGCATCCTAACTCTTGGTGGAGCAACGGCCTGCAAGATGACAGGTAAGTAAGCATTTTTATAACTCATTAGACCAATTGTTTTTGGATTAAAAGACAAATTTTGTTTAAATATGAAGTGACTGAAACGATGTTATCATGGCCCTACAGATTCTGATGCTAGACAAGTTAAGTACATATAAAAGGAAAAGCATAACAGGCTCCTGTTTAAAATAAGGTAAACAACCACATGAGCAGATTATATCATGAAACTCCAAGCAGTTTTATAAATCTTGAAAGTAGTTAAAGTGGTTACTTGAGGTGAAGGATATTTTTGATAAATGGAATGAACAAATGTTTGATGTGGAAATTAGGTAGAGAATTTTTTGTGCACACCAGTGCTCTTATTGCAATATAATTAAAGTGATATAAACATAAAATTAACATTTAGAGTGTTATAAATATGATGTAAGAGAGAGATAATTGTTTGTATTTATAACATAAGCGTTTGAAATAGTGAACTTTGTACACAGTTAAGTTATGGACTATAACAAAAATTAGATGGCTATGGATGCAATACTTTGATTAGCAGAGAATATGTATAGTGATTTTATGAATTTATTTGACAGATGTAAAGGATGTCACTCAAGTGAAAGGCAGATAATCAGGATCAGAACCTGGTAGAAAGGGTTTTATTAAAGAAAAATAAGGTGAGCAGTATGCAGGCATTATGATTTGCAATGGATATTGATGTGTCTTAGCATCATAGTAAAATAGTTATTGTGGATAATATATTTATGTTTCATATTGGAAATTGATGAAATGGGGCACTCCGGCAGAATGTACCCAGTTGAAATTATTGTTTATAAATATATGAAATTAGTAAGTAATTTGCTGTATATATTATTTGCTTATGTGTAACATGAGGGGCAGAGGAAGTGAAAAACCATGAAACATTCCCGAAAATATGTGTACCAAGAATAATTAAAAGATTTATTGCTACAAGCAAGTTATTTGAGAGGAGTTTGTTCTTTTCATTGATGTATTCAAGTTGGACTGGTGCATTTTGAACGACCCAAAGATTGAAAATTTGTTTTGTGAAGCAAAAGGACAGCCTGTACTGTTTTATAATTCTATTGTAGTCCCAATCTTATACAGGTCTTCAAACAAGGTAGTGCAGTTAGAAACAAAAGCCAGGGTCGCTCTCAGGAAAATACTTCTAGACCTATCCCTCACAGACAGCAAGCGACTAGTTCACCCTAAAGGTAGAGACTATACTTTTTTTCACATTGACATCAGTCATACAGCAGAATAGATTATCTCCTCCTGTCAAACAAGTTAATGAACTCTATCATTGGGGTGGACATAAACAACATATCCATTTTGGATCACTCCTTGATTGGTGTTGTTATTGATTGGGACAAGAGGGGAGAGAAAGCACACAGGTGGAGGATGAATACTTATTTACCAAAAGACAAAAAATTCATAGAACTTCTGGAACTCAAGCCTAAAGATTATTTTAAAATTAATGACAATGATACTGTCTCTAAAGCTACCCTATGGGAAGCCTATAAGGCAGTTATCAGAGGACAGATTATTATTATTTTTTTTTATTTTAATCTTTGGTAACCTGGTAAGGCCCTTTAGGCACAAGTGCCTTTTTTCAGGGGCAACCTGGGAGCACTGGGCGGTTAAGTGACTTGCTCAGAGTGACACAGTATGCAAGTGGAGGCTATGAGAATCAAACCCTGATCTGGTCTTCTGGATGTACCAAGCTCATTTACAGCTCGTTACTCTAACCTCTAGACTATACTGCAAGCCCAATTATTGCTTATGCCTCATGGAAAAGAAAAGAAAGAGAGAAAGAACTACACGATAAAGAGAAAACTCTTAAAAAGTTAGAAACTCTTTCAAAAACAAATAAGACTCCTACGGGAGATCTATTGCACAAAATAGCCTGCATCAAGTTTGATATAAATTCTGTGTATACAGCAAAAGCAGAATATGCGCTGTTTAGAACAAAACAGTCCTATTGGGAAGCAGGGGATAAACCTGGTAAATTATTGGCAACAAGGCTTAAAAAATGCAACAGCAGAAAATGATACCAGGTATTCAGACTAAAACAGAAACAGTGGTGACTTGTAATAAGGACATTAACAAAAAGTTTCTTTCTTTTTATAAAGGTATCTATGTTCACTCAGGAAAGAATAATACAAATCAGATTCATTAGTTCCTTAGCACTCTTGAATTACCTTCCCTCTCTGACCAAGACCATTTGGACTTAGATAAAAACAATACACAACAGGAAGTGGATTGGGCTTTTAACTCTCTGCCCAGCAGTAAAACCCCTGGTCCGGACAGCCTACCAGGTGTGTTTTATAAAAGGCTTTGTCCTGTTTTAACTCATATATTTCATTCTATTCTGCTGGGCTTAAAGGAGGATGAAGAACTTACTAACACTATGCAAGAAGCTTTCATAACCCTCATACCCAAGAAAGACAAAGATCCCCTTTAATGCTCCAGTTATAGGCCCATTTCCTTACTAAACTCTGACTATAAAATCCTGACTAAAATTCTAGCAAGAAGGGTTCAAAATATCATTACCAAACTGATAGGTAAAGAACAGGTAGGTTTCATTCAGGGCAGGTCAGAACTGGACTGCATGAGAAGACTTTTTAATCTACTATGGTTAGCAAACAAAAAAATACCCTTATGTGGTACTTTCATTAGATATCATTAAAGCATTTGACTCTCTTCATTGGGACTACCTGATTAGGTCACTAGAAGCTTTTGGGTTTGGAGAAAATTCCCTCACCTGGACTTCTATGCTTTATAAAAAAAAAACACTGCCCAAATCATTACCAATGGAATCCTCATTATCGCCCTATTTGTTTATTTTGGCCTTTGAACAACTTATTCAGGCCATCAACAGGAATCAAATTATACTGGGTATTAAATTAGAGAAAACTGATCATAAAACTCTAGCTTTTGCAGATGACCTGTTGCTGACTGTGACAAGAGCAGTTGCCTCATGCAAGGCTCTCTATGACCTTTTAGATGGGTTTGCTAAAACTTCAGGTTTGGTAATGAATTGGGACAAAACACAAGTCTTGCATAAGCATCTGTCCCCAATTATTAAAGCTGCATTAGAAAAAGTGTTAGATACCAAATGGCTCAGAGACTCCATTGTTTATCTGGGACTGAAGGTTTCCACCAACCTGGAATCAATTGTAGAACTAAATGATACTCCTTTTTTGAAGCAAGTTGCTGTTAGTCTGGCTCGGTGGTCTAAATTCAGTCTATCTCTCTGGGGGAAAATGAATGCAGTCAAAATTATCATAGCTCCTAAACTGTTGTACTTTTTTCAAAATATCCTAATACAGCTTGGAAAAAGGTTTTTTAAGGGCCTTGAAAGAAACAGAGAATTTTTATGGAATGGGTCCCTGCCTAGACTGGGTGTTAACAAACTAAGAGTGCCCAAAGAAATGGGAGAGTTAGCACTGCCGTGGTGGGAGAGATACCATTTGGCCTTTGCGCTAAAACAGATGCTGCCTCACTTGGTCTATGCTCCACAGCAAACTTCAGATATACCTTTATGGTTGCAAATGGAGCACCTTCTATTAGGATCCAACATCCTCATAGACTATTTTTGACCAAACCAAATAGCTGGAAAGATAATCCATACCTATCGTTTTCTATACATGCACTGAAATGGGTAAATAATATTATTAACCCTGACAAAAATCCTTTTGATTTTATGCCCCTCTGGTCCAGTCCCCTGCTGGCATACAATAGGAAAACTTTGAACAATGACAGATGGAAAAAAGCAGGTATCAACAGGGTAAGAGATATGGTGAACAACAAAATGGGTACACTGTTTTCCTTTGCAGAGATTCAGAACAATTTTGGGATTCATAAGTCACATTTTTATCAGTACCTATAATTGAGGGATTTACTTAACAAAGTGGGCCCAGTGCAGGACTATCAATGGAAAAAAAAACATAGAATGGGACCAGGTAGTTAGGTTTGGTACCATCAGGAGAAATGCAGGTTTTCTTTATAAACTCCTAACATCTACCACCTTTTCTCCAGCCTCCACCACTAGAGCAAAAGAGTTCTGGGAAAAAGAACTAAGTAAGTCCTTCAGTTTGGAAGACTGGGAAGGCACCTGGAAACAGGCTTGCAGGAGTTACAAAAAACTTCAAGGTAGGCTTATTCAGTTTAAAATACTGCATGGCTTTTGCCATTCACCACTTAAACTGTACAATATGGGCCTGATCTCAAACTCTAATTGTTGGCGCTGTAACCAATCAGATGCTGGACTTGCTCACATGCTATGGGATTATGCAGCTATTCAGGGTATCTGGATGGCTGTACAAAAAATCTGTAACAATCTAACTAGAACCTCTCTCATCCTATCCCCAGCAATTTATCTATTGGGATGCTTTCCTGATAACTGTCATTTAGATACACATGAACGTATATGGGTTTGTCTGGCTTCACTAACATTAAAAAGACTGTAGTTGAGGAACTGGAAATCCCCCCAAAATTCTACTTTTAAAAGAATGGTATGATAACATGGCAGTATTAGCCAATAATGAACATATCAGTTATAGCATTATTGATAAACTGGATCTGTTCCAAAGAATCTGGGTGCCCTTCTTGAAGGTAATATGTTAAGAATCCTACCAACATGTTACTGTTATTAACTAATGTGAAAAATTATCTGTATCTTGGCATTTTGATTTCTTAGTACCTGTACTGAAGTTTTAAAAACTTAAGTACTCCTTTGTTTATTGTTCTCTTTCTTCTATTACTTATGGTATATCTACAATTTGACACTATTATAACATTCTTGTAACCTTAGCTGTTACTTTATTCTGATGTTTGTCACTTTATTGGAAAAACAATAAAAATCTATCATGGGAAAAAAAAAAGTAACCCCTTTCCACGAGTTGTCAAAATCCCTTTTTGTGAGCAAATTCCTTTTCATGAGGTAGGGCCATCTGGTCATCCCCTCTCAAAAAGGGATTTTGACAGCTCGTGAAAAAGGATCTGAAGCAAGTCACGAAAAGGGATTTTTAAACTTAAAAGCTAGCATTGTTTTGACTAAACTAAAGACACAGAAGTGTGCAGGACATCTCCATGAACAAAACCCATACTTGAATGTCTATAGAAGGCATCCCTCCGGGAAGTTATAATGTTTAGTTTGGGCATAAAAATTAAAAAGAAAATGCTGGCTCACGTGGAGGGAATTTTTTCTTACGAAGAGGGATTTAATGAATCCCTCTTTGTGAGCTAGTAAATTCCCTGTTCATGAAGCCTAAATCCCTTTCTGTACTGTGCAGCTAGCCAAATGACTGAACTGAGCATGCTCAGAACCCGCAATTTCAAAATTGAATGACTTTGGAACAGATTAATATTTGTCCACCAAACCAATGCTGGCCTGGTCTTTTGGGAAAGCTCATTTTACCCTGAAAATTTCAAACCACAATTCCAAACAGTGTGACTGCAGTGCGATGAGGAAAAAAACAGCCAAAACAGGCAAAAAAAAGTGACTTTTACACCTTTTTCATTATGCACTGCACAAAATCTGCACATCCAATCAAAACAAAACTTGGTACTACAAGAGATCTACCCCATGGGACAGCGTATACCAAATTTTGTGCAGATCTGTTGAACAGTTGCAAAGTTATTAAAGTGCAAAACTTGAGGTTTAACATTAAACTGCCTACTCAACCCTAACTATAGTGGTGCTACTGCACCACTATTATATATATATATATATATATATATATATATATATATATATATATATATATATGTATAGTGCATGGAGAAGTGTGGTATATGGGGATTTTAGGCACCCCGAGGTGTCTGATGCCCGATGGCATCAGTTTGGTATATGCTGTCCCATGGTGTAGATCTCTTGAAGTACCAATGGACAGACTGGGTGGGTCAAGCGGTCCTTATCTGCTGTCAAAGTCTATGTTTCTATGTTTCTATGATGGGCATCACACACCAAGGGCCTGCATAAAATCTCCAGAGAAGCACACTTCTTCATGTGTTATTTTTTTATATTTACTAGTTTTTGGTGTTTTTTGGTTTAAACTGTCTTTTTTGTCACTTTGTGAGACTAACTGTTAGCGCCAACAAGCTTGTCTTGTCTTGCGCTGAGTGACCGATTGGATAGTGCTTGTGAACGTCCAGTGCGAGGACAGCTTGTTCAGCATTTTGTTCTGGTGATGCTGCGGCACTGTTCTGTCCATGGTTGATGGAGCGCCATAAACCACATATGTGGTTTATGGCGCTGTTGGCACTTGCTGGCAGTGGTTTATAACCACTAACCAGTAAATATACTGTGTGTGTGTATATACATATATATATATTATAGTGGTGCGGTCGTGCCACTATAGTTAGGGATCAGTGGCCAGTTACATACTAAAGTCAAAAGTTTGGGCATTAGTAACTTTGGATCCGTTCAATGGATTTGCCTGAAATTTGGTATGCATGTTGGGGCACAGTAGATCTCTTGATCTGCCAAATTGTGTTTCAGTCTGAGTGCCGGTCTTTGTGCACAAAAGTGCTGAAAAATGCAAAATTATCCATTTTTGGAGGCACCTTTTGGCATTCTGAATGTGGTCCTGCACAGCTGTCGTGTGGCATGCCACTCTGCAAGATGGCTTGTTTGAAAGAGCTTTGGTGGTCGAACATGACGCTTTTTGTTTGGTGATAAAATATTAAGTTATTCAAAAGTTAAGGCAATTTTAAGTTCCCATTATAAGTCAATGGGAAAATTTATATGTATATCTTGCAATCAAAGAATGGGGTTCTGGCCATCTTGACCCGCCTGGTGATCAAAGAATTTGCAGCCTCGCTGTTCAAGAATCTTTGTCCCTGAGGATTTTTTCTAATTCTTTGATCGTGAGGTCCACCATCTTGTTTTCAGTTTTCCGATCTGAAAAACACAAATATCTCGGATCAGGGGTCACTTCTGAGGTAAAACTTGGATGGGTTTTACTCAGGGAACCCCGATCTATCGAGCAATGGCTTTGGTTCCATCCAAATCGGTCCAAAATTAGAGTTATTAGCTTTTAAATTCTTCATTCATGGCTCGCTAACGATCTTTGATCGTGAGCCTGCAAATTCTTTGATTGAGAAAATCTTTGATCGCGATTGTGCATTGCGAGCGAGGGACGAGTTGGCCAGATTTTAAATTCTATTTCTGTAGCCTGGGGTGCCCTATTAAGTAATATAAGGGTGGGTTTTGGTCAGGGGGCTTCGTGCTTCCCCACGTGAATAAAAAAATAGTAGTTTTTATTATCCCTGGTAGTCTAGGGCCCCTCCCATCATGCCAATGTACATAATGATTTTGTTATCCCTGGTAGTCTTGCCTAATAAGTATCATATAAATATATTTTTTTATCCATGTAGTCTAGTCCCCCATGTGTCTTTATGTATATTTTATTATTATATCCTGTTGCTCTAGTGCCCCCCACCCCCATCTGTAGTTCATTATAATTATTATTTAGTTCATCCTGTTAGTAGTCTAAGGTCTTCCCACTCCATCATAATTGAACCATTCATTTCCAATTTCACACTGCAGTAGTCTAGTGACCCCCTAGCCAGCCCTGCCAGCCCATCACCCCCTTCCTTCCCGCCAGCACTGGCCATTCTCTCACCTTCCATGGCAGTTGTTGATCAGGTATTACCAGCCGCAATCCAAACAGGTGCCAGGAAATTATTTCTGAGTGCCTGTTTCATGCTGCTGGTATACACACAGTCGGTGGCTGGCCGTGAGGTGAGAGGTGGGTTGTCAGTTGCCAGCTGGGGAAGGGGTGCTGGGTGGGCTGGTTGGGCTGGGTGGGGTGGGGAATTACCAGACTACCAGGTATTGCTAAATTGAAATTAATTTTATTATGATGGGAGGGGGACCACTAGACTACCAGGGATAGCAATATTAATTATAATGAACTACAGATCGGGGTGGGGGCACTAGACTACCAGGATATAATAAAAATATATATATAGACACATGGGGCCACTAGACTACCACAGATAAAAAATAAAAGATATTTATATGATACTCATTGGGGGGGGCCACTAGATTACCAGGGCTAACAGGCATTGTTATGTGCATTGCCATGATGGGGAGGGGGCTGGTAGACTACCAAGGATAATAAAAAGTATTGTTTTTTAATTCAGATGGGGCAGAGTGAAACCCCCTGAGCAAAACCCACACTTATTTTACTTAATAGGGCACCCCTGGGCTACAATACACTATTTTGAAATCTGGCCATCTCGTCCTTCACTCTTTGTTCGTGAGTGAGCAATTTCTTTGACTGCCAGCATGCAAATTCTTTGATTGCAAGACTCTTTGATTGCAATCATGCATCGCAAGTGAGGGATGAGATGGCCAGATAAAAAAAATAATTTTCTCAGCCCAGGGGTGCGCTAGGAAGTCAAATGAGGGTGTGGTTTGCCACAATTCTTTCAATTTTGTAAATTATAAAGGTTTTTATTCTTTGTTTGTGAGCCTGCAAATTCTTTGGTTGTGAGATTCTTTGATCGCCATCTTTGATTGTGAGGACAGGACAAGATAGCCAGATTTTTTATAATGGGATAGGGAAATTTTACCAAGCTTTAAGATTTAATATCTTGGAAACGGTTTGGTCTTTTTACTTAAAATTTGAAGGGTGTTTACAGCATGTCCTGTAGATGTGAATTATGGTGTTTACATGTTGGAGAAAATTTATTTTGCGGAGATATTGCGTGATGGACTTTACTTTTTTGCGGACAGTGTTTTGCTTGTGGTGGTGGCTTGAAATTGATAGAATACCTAGCCTTAGTGTCATGGATATAGTTTTCAGTCGTTGTGTGTCTTAAATGTCAACAGGTGCAGAACTCTGCCAGTCTAATGAATGATAATCTCATACATTAAAATGTTATATCTCGGACATGGTTTGGTCTTTTCACTTGAAATTTGGAGGGTGTTGACAGCATATCATGTGGATGAAAATTACAGTGTTTCCATGTCGGCAAATATTTTTTGGTGTGGATATGGCGTGGTGCAATTTACATTCTGCAGACAGCGTTTTGCTTGTGGTGGTGGCTTGAAAGTGATAGGATACCTAGCCTTAGTGTCATGGATGTCATTTTCAGTCGTTATGTGTGTTAAATGTCAACAGGTGCGGAACTGTGCCACTCTGATGAATGAACTTTTCAAATTTTGACATGTCATATCTTGGACATGGTTTGGTCTTTTTAATTGAAATTTGGAGGGTGTTGATGGCATGTCCTGTAGATGTTAATAGAGTTGTTTACATGTCGGACAATGGATTTTTTGCGGACATATTGTGTGGCACAGCTAACATTTTGTGGACAGCGTTTTCTATTGTTCTACTAGATTAACATTTGTTTTGTGGCTGGCCTTGCTGTTGTGAATGTACTTTTTAGTCATTGAGTGTGTAATGTGGCCTGCCACTTACAATTTGGTGGCGGGCCCCGCGCTCCCACCAACTTGCGCAATGTTCCACTTTTCTATTCTTTCTTAAAAAATAAGGAAATTCTATGCAAGAAAACTTCATTAATGCATCAGTTAGGGTTTTTCTACAATGAAAAAAGTGAGGAAATTTGATTTTAGGGTTCCCACCCCTTGCACCCCACCCCAATCCACCCACACCAACAGGCATCAGGGTGTGCATTGGGGTCCTTGGCCCTAACTCTCACCCCATTCTCCTACACTGCACCACCTCAGCTTGTTTACACATGGGATGGGGTGAGAGTTAGGCTCAGGACCTCAACGCACACCCCGATGCCTGCTGGTGGGGGCGGGCTGGGTGGGGTGCAAGGGAGGCCTAGCAAATTTCCTCACTTGTTTCACTGTAGAAGAACCCTAACTGAAACATTAACAAAGTTTTTTGCATAGATATATATATGTGTGTGTGTATGTGTATAGTGCTCTCTTGTTATAATGAACCCCTCTATAAAGAAATTCTGATCTAGTGAACACCTATGATGGTTCCCACTGTTGTCTATTTAGGCATATTAAGACCTCACCACCATGAACCATTGCAATAGTGAACAAATTGACTGGCTCCAGAAGTATTCTTTATAATGAGGGACCACTGTGTACATATAGATATGGCTATAGATATATAAACATCCATCATTTATTTCCCTGTATACCTGTGACTATTCTTTTCTTTTATTTATTTATTTATTGAACATTTTGGAATTGCAACCTTTGAGTCGAGACTCCTTTACAAAGGCTCCACATCAGTAACAAACAAATAGACAGCAATACAATAAGTAGGTGTACAGATAGGGGTACAAGGCAAGCACTATGCAATGAATGAGACATAACATGGACAAACAGCCTGAGTTTAAAGTGGCCTAGCTTACTTTCAACAACTAAGGCACTGGGAAGTGTGTTCATCCAGAGTGGGGCTCTGTAGCTGAAGGTTCTCTGGCATAGGGAAGTTCTACACTGGGGATTCAGGAAGGGGGATTTAGAGGAGCTGTGGGTGGTTTTCAGCACTGGTGCTGGCTGCAGGAGGGCAGAGAGTCCCAGGAGGGGGGACAGCCCAGAAGAGATCTTTTTGGCAAAGAGTCAGGTTTGATACTTAAGCCTACCATCAAAATTGAGCCAGTTGGAGAGACTGTAGAGGGAAGAGGTGTGTGTAGTTCAGTCACAACCTAAGACTAGGTAGCAGGCTTTGTTAAGGGATACTCTCATTCAGTGGAGGGAGGAGTTATCAGCTGCCCCATAGACCAAAATCCCATAATCTATTAGGGAGAGGATTGAGGAGGAAACAGCCGTATGGAGGGCCTCTGAGGTGAGACAGTGCTTGTACTGGTGGAGTAATCCAATTCTGGTATTGACAGCAGTGCTAAGGAGATGGATATGTTCATGATAGTTAAGAGAAGAGTCTAGGGTGATACCAAGGTATTTGAAGGTGTCTACCTGGTCAAGGGGCTGCATCTGGGAGTTGAAGATTTGCAGTGGTAGGCCTTTGTGCCTGCTCTGGTGATGAGCAAGCACCATAATTTTAGTTTTCTTGTAATTTAACACTAAACATTGCTTGGCAAACCAGGATGCAGTGTCTTTGAAGTTTTTTTTGATGGATAGCTAGAGCATAAGGGGATCAGAGTTGGAGGAGAAAAGGACCGCATCGTTGACGTAGAGGAGCAGTTGCCCAGAGCATGCTTTGGGGAGGATGCTTAGAAATAGACTGAAAAGAAGGATGGAACCCTGGGGCACCCCTGACTTAACTGGAAGACTGGAGGTGAGCATATTGCCTATCTTGACTTGATTAGTCCTACCAGATAGATAGTCAGCAAGCCAGTTTGTGGCATCCTGGGAAAGACCAGTGTGAGTGACAGCAAATAAGAGGAGAGAGTGATTTACAGTGTCACAGGCTTTTGACAGGTCCACAAAGACTGCAGCAGCCAGACATCCTTTGTCAAGAGCAGAGTGGATGGCAGCAGAAACCTCCAGCAGTGCTGAGGTGGTGCTGTGGCCTTTCTGAAAGCCGTGTTGTTCCCTACATAGAAGATCGTATTTTGTGAGATGTTCAGGGAGTTAGTCCGAGATGATTCTCTCCAGTGCCTTGGAGAGGGAGGGGAGAATTGAGATGGGACGGTAGTTCCCCATAGTGGCATGGTCACCGCTTTTGTGGATTGGAGTGATGATGGCGGCTTTCCATTTGGCCGGGAATTTACCAAGGCATTGGGAGAGGTTGAGAATGCTGGTTAGGGGGGTAAGGACTTCATCCAGGGTCAGGCACAGGAGTTTAAGGTCCAGAGTGTCACTGCTGAACTGGAAATTCGCTAAGGCTTTTAGTAAGTAGGACTTAGCTTCTCAGGGTGCAAGGATTTTGAAGAGAAAAGGCTGCGTGGGGTGGGAGTGGAGGGTGATGGTGTGGTTAGAGGATCAAAGAAGTGGGGAGGGAGCACACTGCTGAGATCCCAGAAGGAGGAGTTTAGGGTGTCAACCATGAGTTTGGGGTCGGTGGTAATATTGTCATTGATGTTAATTTGGGAGGGGGGACACTGATTTCCCATTGAGTTCCTTGAGGTTATCCCAAAACTTTCTGCCGGAGCCCCAGAAGGAGGTGAGGGATGCCCTATAGTATTCAGCCTTAGCCTTACATATGTCCCATGTACACTTATTCCTTGCAACACGGTAACATTGTCTGTCGGCAGGTTTGCCTGTGTCGAGGGCTATCTGCCAGAGGGAGTCACAATGATGTATCAGGTCTAAGAGAGTTGTGGAGATCCATGGGGTGGAGGGGCCTTTGACAATGTACTCAGCAAAGGGAGCAATTATGCTGCTGGCTGAGTTAAAAGCACGAATGAAGTAGTCGAGTGCTGAGTTTATATCTGGTGCATAGTAGATGGGGGACCAGTCCTAGAGATTGAGGTGGTGTTTTAAATGCTTTAGTTTACCAGTTTTAAGTTGGCATTGGAAAATGACTTTAGGTGGTGGTTTCTTTACTTTACATGACCAGGTGCAGAGCACAGGTGAATGGTCACTCAGGGCATTGAGGAGCACTGAGACATTTGTAATCCAGTTGGCGCGATTGGTAAGCACCAGGTCCAGAAGGGTGGCAGATCCAATCTTAGAGTTTTACCTTCTATCAATTATAGATAGAAGGTTTTGCCTTCTATCAATTAAAAGTATATACCTGCACTAATTAAGCAATTACAGCTATATACCTACATTAATTAAAGCTATTTTCCTACACTAATCAAACAATCAAAAGTATATACCTACACTAATAAAAAGTATATACTTACGCTGCATTAAACCCTATGAGACAATACTAATAACACAATTAACATATCATTTGGAAGCTAGCCAAACCAATTAACAAGCTGCAAAAGAGCCTGGAAAAAAGACACACAAACCCTTCCCAAACTCAGATATCCCTTAGACTCCCAGCTGGACTCACTACACACCATCCCCTCCTTGCTGCAAGAGACCTTCAGGTGCCATAACATTATTGCAATTGCAGTCTTTATAACAATAACCATCCTTATGTATTACATTCAATAAAAAGTGAGTAGCAGGAACATTCTGAAGATATTTCATCTCGGGCTAATTAGGGTAATTCCACACCACCCTCTGGGATCATGGCCTTATAGCCCTAATTAGCCCCCTCAATGGGTATACATCCTTGTATACCACCCATAACCATTATCTATCTATCTGAAGATTGAATAGGCTATTTATTGTTATAATGCTACTTCATTTAAGTTTTGTTTGCTATTTGTCATTTCAGTTTAGTCATTGATGTATCATCAGATGAAAATAATTAATGTAATGTTATCTGTTTCTCTTTGTCATCACTGATAATAACTGTACCTGGCTGTATACTGTTCAAATGTTTGTTCTCACCTCATGCTGTGTCATGAAATACTCTTTAATGTTGACTCTGGTCTCCCCTGTCTATAGTCTCCCAGGTTGTGCCTGAATATAGGCAACATTGTTGTCTAGTGTACTTACCCTGTAAACAAAAACCAAATAAATAAATAAATAATGTCAAACCCCAGTTCTTGCACCTTAATAACTTTAGCAGTGCTTGACAAAATAGTCCAGAATTTGGCATGCATTGCCTGGCTGACAGAATCTCAATACACACAAAGTTTCAGGATGGCATCTTGTTTGGTTTTCAAGATACCAGACATAAAAATTGCAAACTACTGTAGGTTTTGTTTTTCTATACTTAACATATGTTTTTTTTTTGCTCTCATGCACAGCTCAAATGGTGCAGATTTTTTTTGTGAGACTTTCAGGGTAGAAATGGCTTGTACCAAGGTAGTGTCTTTTGAAGGTTTTGTGGAAAAAATATTATATGGTTCCAGAGTTATAAGGATTTAAAATGTATTTCTTGAATAACCCTCTAACTTGGCTGGTAAAAAAAATACCGAGGGCTTATTTTCATGATTTACTTGTGAGAAATAATTAACTTTCTGTAAGAAAAAAAAAGATTGTGGTGGCCACCATCTTGTTTTTAATTAAAAATATTGAAAATACTGTACATAAATCTTATGTATATTCAAAAAACTAACGTCTGAAACTAAGTAAATGGGACCCACTTAGTTGGATTCTGGTATTTGGTTTTTGAAAATTACCTTGGAAATAATGTTTCTGGGCACCCAAAAATCCAGGGTGCCCAGCTTAGCGAGAGGAGTCATTTACCCATGTTTTTGGAATGAGAACAGCGGGACTTTCTTGAACTGTGAAGTCACAGCTGGAGTTGTGCTGCAAGCTTCAGTTGGAGCAGTGAGCCAATGATCCCCTGGTCTGTCTATCATCTGTCTGCCTGTCTGTCTGTCTATCTATCTATCTATCTATCTATCCATCCATCCATCCATCCATCTATATGTCATGAGCCCCCCCTCAGGGGTGCAGCAGGACCTCCTGCTTGCAGGGAGGATCCCTCTTTTTACAGAACCTGTGAGCAGTTGTAGGGTTCAGGAAGCATTACCAACCTTCCTTTTTCCCAGTGGGGTAGTGGAAACTGTAGTTTTGAGTCCTCTTGACTCTGTACTATGTTTGGGTTTGAATCCTACCACTGCCACTGGCAGCCTCTTGCCTAAGTTGTTTTGTAGGATAGCCGAGCGATCACTATCTTTGTTAACAAGGCATACAGTATTTGCAAAACCCTTCTGATAAAATGTTAGATCACACAATCAGACCTCAGGCAGAGTTGATAAGATAATTATAAAAGTTTACTTAAATAAAAACAACAGGGTAAATTCTACAATTTGGAAGATCTTTGAATGGCAGACAATACCAAAAATAAAATTGGATGGTTTACAGAAAACACTATATACTGTTGTTCTAAACAATACCTTATTCTTATGTTTAAAGGCCAGAAAAGCATCTTTTTTGAGAATAACCTTCTCTCTGTGTAGGTGAAGAAAAGTTCTTTAGAAACACAAGATTTGTTGGAATTAAGAAACAATCTCTGAGTGCCCTTTTTCAAAACTCAGGATTTATTTTGAAGAGTGAAGTCCTTGTTCCCAAAATTCTGACTTAAAATCAGAACTTCCATTTAGCTTGTGAAAATAAATAGCTTGGCAGAAGACACCAAGAGAAAGGACTGCTGTGTGACTGAACTTCTCTACTGGGACTAAAATAGAAGAACTTTTGTATTTGGACCTTTAATTTAGGGTAAAAAAACTAACATACAAAACAAAAAAAAGTGTGTGTTTGGGTTAACTGAACTGAATGGGTAACTGAAAAGTCATCTAGGTGTAAATCTCAGGTGACTGAAAGGACTTAACTGCGTTGTTAGGTTTAAATTACTTGTAGAAAGATCTGGTAAGTAGGGGAGTGGCTTAGCTAGAAGGAAGCTACATTTAAAGACTGCCTTGAAAGATTCTGCTAATAGCTTGGCAGAAGACACCAAGAGAAAGGACTGCTGTGTGACTGAACTTCTCTACTGGGACTATATTGCCCTCCTTCCTCCCCTCCACCCCCAGCCAAAGCTAGTTCTATTTTTATAGGCACAGGATTTGACTGACAACAGGAACTTCCTGTTTAGGGCAGGAAGTGAGTGATCACAGAACCACCAAGGACCCACCATCCTAGAAGGGCAAGAGTAGCCTCCGCCCCTCTAGCTGCTGGAGGTCTGCCTCTGAACAAGTAAGTGGTCTACTGAGAAATATAGGATATTCTTGTCTCAGAACAGGACAATCAGGAGCTTAAAGGGACACAGACAGAAAGTAAGGAGAGAGAGAAAACAGATGAAAGAGTAAGGATTGCAAACAGTTAAGGGTCAGGAAATAAGACATGATTGGAGGAGAGTGCAGTGGCTGTGGAGCAGCAGTCTTCCGGGAGATATTCTGAGGATGCGGTGTTGTCCCATCTGCAGGCACCTCTCTGGGATGAGGGAGGAGGTTGCTCATCTCCAGGCTGAGTTGGCCAGGATTTGTGGGACCTCCCTTCCATCCAGGGACCACCAGTGCCACTGCCATTGCCTCAGAGGTTGCCAAGAAAGAGGAGCGTTGGACCACAGTGGCCTCAGGGAGGGTGAGGGTGGTGGAACAGAGGCACATCCCTCCAGTTGTACCTCTCCACAATTCCTATACCATTCTGGCAAAGTGTGGTTCCTCTATGGAGGCACCTACAGTGGAGACCAAGGAGGATGCTGGGAACCTCCACAAAGGAGACCCACAGGAGGGTGGCAGGGGACCCTGCAGGGGAAGGAAACAACTCCTGGTGGGGGACTCCATTGTTAGGAAGGTAGAACTGGGCAAGGAAGAGGAGAGGGAGGTAAGGTGCCTGCCTGGTGCCATGGCTTGGAGGGACAGGGAGCGAATCCTCAGGATTGCCGCAGCAGCTGCACAGGGGAGGGAGCTGGATGTCATTGTCCACCTAGGGACAAATGACCTGGCTAAGAAAGGGATTAGAGAAGTGCAGGAAGAGTTTGTGGAATTGGGGAGGGGCCTTAGTCAAGTAGCACGCACGGTAACCTTCTCGGAGGTGCTACCCATCTATGGCATAGGAGAGGCTAGGGTGTTCCGTACCATGGGATTCAATCAGTGGTTGAAAAACTGGTGTGGAGCCCAGGGATTTGGCTTCATTGGGACTGGGGTCCACCTGGAGTGATGCAAGCCTATACTGGCATGATGGGCTGCATCTGTCCCGGAGGAGAACCAGGATCCTAGGTGATAGGTTTAAATGCTTCATTGGCAAGCTTTTAAACTAGCCAAGGGGAGGCACTGAAAGGAGCAGGAAAATCCTAGCCCCCAAACAATCATGGTAGTAAGTGTGGCAAACACCAACATGGAGGTGTCAATAGAAGGGCAGGGTAAATGGAGAAAGTGACAAAAGCAAGAAGGACAGGATGGGCAAAGGGGTAAGGCCATCAGGAAATGGAGGATAATGAGTACCAATGCCCATAGTCTGGGCAACAAGCTCCCTGAGCTGGTGGCCTTAATGGAAGAGGATGCCTGGATAGTGGCAGTCACAGAAACATGGTACACAGAGAACCATGACTGGGATGTTAACATACCAGGTACATAACTTACAGGAGAGACAGGCAGGGAGAAGAGGGGAGGAGTAGCTCTCATGTAAAGGAAGGATAAAAGCAACTGAACAAAAGAGTAAACAGGGAGGAGAGGAGGCTGGGTCACCTTGAGACTGGAAAGGACACCACAATCCACACAGGGGTTAGGTACAGACCCCATGTCAGGGGAAGAAATGGACAAGGATATGATGGAAGGCATTCTTAGAATGGCAGAGAAAGGGAGATACTGTTGATGGGAGACCTGAATATGCCAGATGTTAACTGGAGCACATTTGCTGCAGCCACATCCAAGAGCAGGGCCATTCTTGATGCCCTACAGGTGGCAGGCATTAGACAGCTAGTTTCGAACCCACTCTGAGGGAGCAATCTTAGACCTCGTATCTCAAACGGGGGCAGTGAGAGGATCTCAGATCTAGAAGTAGGTTGCCATCTGGGGACAAGTGACCATCAAACAGTGTGGTTCACGTTAAACTCAGCTACAGAGTCAAGCCATACAAAAGTGAGGGTACTGGACTTTAGGAGGGCTGACTTTGGCAAGATGGGAGAGTGCCTCAGAAAAGCACTAGCAAACAGGCTAGAAGGAGGTGGAGCAACAATGGGAATTATCAAAACTGCCATCACAGAGGCAACAAGCCTTTGTGTGAAGCAAAAAACAAATCAAAATGAAAGAAAAGCCACTATGGTTCTCAAGAGAGGTGGCTGTGAAAGTCAGGAAGAAAAGATAGCATTCCAAGTATAAGGAAACACAGAAGGAGCAGGACAGAGAGCTGTACCAGTTAAGGCAGAAAGAAGCAGGGAGGGAAGTCAGAATAGCAAAGGCCCAAACTGAGGAAAAGATAGCCAACTCAGTTAAGAAGGGGGAAAAACCTTTTATAGGTACATCAGCGAGCATAGAAAGACAAAGGGAGGGATAGTGAGGCTGAATAGAATGAATGCTGGGTGGGCAGAGGGGGACAGTGAAAAAGCAGGAATACTGAATGAATATTTCTGCTCAGTATTCACAAAAGAGAAGGGGGAAGTGCCTAATCCAATTAACAGAAGCACTCTTGTTAGGGAGGTCGATCCCAGTCCTTTCACAGAAGAAAGGGTTCTGCAAGAACTCCTAAAACTGAAGGTGGACAAAGCAATGGGTCCTGATGGAATTCACCCCAGAATTCTAAAAGAATTAAGGAAGGAACTAGTGAAACCACTGGCTACTCTTTTAATAAATCATGGGAGGATGGTGTGGTACCTGAGGACTGGAGGAAGGCGGATGTGATTCCCCTTCACAAAAGTGGGACCAAGACAGAGGCAGGAAACTACAGACCTGTCAGTCTGACCTCTGTGGTAGGGAAAGTGATGGAGTCACTCTGAAGGAAAGAATAGTTGAGTACCTAGAGGTCAGTGGAGCACAGGATCCAAGGCAGCATGGGTTCACAGCAGGAAGGTCATGTCAGACAGATCTAATAGATTTCTTTGACTGGGTGACCAAAGTAGTAGACCAGGGAGGGGCTGTGGACATGGCCTACCTAGACTTTAGCAAGGCATTTGACACAGTCTCACACAAAGATTGATAGTCAAATTAACCAGCCTGGGAGTGGGTCCCGGGGTGGTAGCCTCAAATAAAACATTGGCTGGACAACGGGACACTGAAGGTAATTGTAAAATGGAGTCCACTCTGAAGAAAGAGTGTTACCAGTGGGGTACCGTGGGGTTCAGATGGGTCCAGTCCTTTTAATGTCTTCATCAGTGACATTGCAGAGGACTGGAGGAAAAGTATGCCTTTTGCAGATGACACAAAGACCTGCAACAGGGTTGATACACAAGGAGGCGGGAAAGGATAAAAGGGACTTGGCAAGGTTGGAGGAATGGTCAGACGTATGGCAGCTAGGATTCAATGCAAAAGTTCAAAATAATGCACCTGGGAAACAAGAACCCAGGGAAGAATACACAATGGGTGGGAGGTAGTAACAACAACAAAACAGGAAAGGGACCTGGGGGCAATCATATCAGATGACCTAAGGTTAGCAAGCAATGTGAGAAGGCAGGAGAGGGCTGGGGTATACTGGGATGTATAGGGAGAGGCATCAGCAGCAGAAAACAGGAAGTTGTTATCCCTCTGTACAGACAGTTGGTGAGACCTCATCTGGAATACTGTGTCCAGTTCTGGAGACCCCATCTCCGCAAGGACATAGACAGGATAGAGGCAGTCCAGAGGAGGGCAACTAAAATGGTGCAGGGTCTGCAAGAGAAGCCATATGAGGAGAGACTAAAGGAGCTTAATATGTATACCCTTGAGGAAAGAAGGGAGAGAGGGGGACATGATAGAAACTTTCAAGTACCTCAAGGAATCAACAAAGTCCAAGAGGGTAGCATCTTTCAGAAAAAGAGACTTGCAAGAACAAGGGGACACAATTTAAAGATAGAAGGAGGGTGGTTCAGGGGCAATGTGAGGAAGCATTATTTCACAGAGAGGGAAGTGGATGCATGGAACAGTCTTCCTGAGGAAGTTGTGGGTCTAAAACTGTGGGAGAATTCAAGAATGCATGGGACAGACATAAGGCAATTCTTGTGGGGGCAGGAAGATATAGGCTGTTTGTTAACTAGGATCTGCAGCCTATCCTGTAGGTAGGGAAATGGGCAGACTAGATGGGCCTAGAGGTCCTTATCTGCTGTCAAAGTCTATGTTTCTATGTTTCTGCAAAAACACAGGTCTTGTTCTAAAAGTATATCCAAGACCTATCATATACTTCAATCCAAGTATATAAACAGCTTAGGTTCTCTCAGCTCTGAGATGTCTGAGGAAAAAGTCCTTCTCAGGGTTTTAATTTTAAGCTAATGTACCTTCTCCTCAGAAAACCTTCAGGAGAATGCCCTGATTTCAAGATGGGTCTATTACATAAAGTCTGGTAATTTTCAAGCCACACCCATCACTTTTGTGATGGGATGTATACTCTAGCTATACAGAGATGGGGGTGCAACAGTTTACCCATATCTTGCAGGTGTCACTGTGGTTTCATGTCAAACACCTGTAATATCTGGTCTATGCATTTGGTTTGAGCCCCTGATCCTAGGCCATCCTCTTGACCGCTTCCTGTTATTGGAAACTACATGCCCAGTTTTATCTAAGAGTTATGACTTTTATGGTCATAAATCTGTCTGTTCCTTATCTAGATGAGTGCTAAGCCTAAGCTGGCTTTAACAGAGGTTCTTGTTATGTTTCTTCACTTTTTAAAGGCCTTCTTAAAGAGACAGTGTCTTACCTCAGGAGTGTCTTACAGCACCTACATAGGAACAACGTTTATTTATTTTTATTTTTATTTTAGTCTTTGGTAACCGGTTAAGGTCCACTAGGCACAAGTGCCTGTTTTCAGGGGTGACCTGGGAGCACTGGGTGGTTAAGTGACTTGCTCAGAGTCACACAGTATGCAAGTGGAGGTTGTGAGAATCAGACTCAGGTCTGGTCTGCTGGATGTATCAAGCTTGTTCACACCTTGTTCCTCTAACCTCTAGGCTATACTGCCAGACCCAAATTAATTACCCCCATTTAAGGATATAGGCCTATCTTGCCACACCATTTATCTATCTATGTTTCTATCTAGCTATATATCTATCTCTAGCTATCTGTCTAACTTATAAATTACTAGTGGTCCAGGGTGTCTTGACCTGGTACTCGTTCTTTCTCCCCCTTCCCCTCAGGTCACCTGCCACTTCTCATTATATTCATGGTGGCATCAGGGTGCCCACCCCTAGTGCCACTGAACAGTAACTTGACACTGGGGTGCCCAATCCCCAGAGTCAGAAAGTCCCCTGAAACAAAGAAAACTGACTCTCATTTATTTTTTTGTTTAAACCTGTAAGAAAGAAAATAGTCCCTTGCTGATCAGACCCTGCAACACACCCCTCACCCATCCCACCCTGACCTTCCACTTAGCACCCACCACCCCACACCCACCAAACACCCTCACTCACCTGAACATCTCCGATGACATAGATCCACCTCTCATATCAAAGACATATCTTGATGCTGTAATTGGTGACTGCAGTATGAGAAAATAAGGTAAGTTCAGCTTAATGTACAGTATTTCAATTGGGTTTGAACTTTTATTCATAACTTTGTCATTTTTTAATATGTTTACATCAAAATTTCAACATGGCATTTTTGGGATCCCACCTCATGACCAAGTGCTGTGAAATTATTCAAATCTGGCCCAAAAGGTGATTTTGTTGTCACTTTACAAAATCACCTTTCAGGCAGGATTTGAAAAATTCCACTGCACTTGGTCATGAGGTGGGGACCCAAAAATACCATGTTAATATTTTGGTGAAACAATATTAAAAAATGACAAAGTTATGAGTATACATTGATTCACTCATAACTTTGGTAATTTTCAATATTTTGACTCCAAACTTTCAGCATAACCATTTTTTTCAACCACCTCATAAATGTCACAGGTGTTATTTTTTTAAATCCTGGATGAGGTGTGTTTTTTGCACTTCTGGCATGAAATGATGTTTCAGCCTATGTACTATAAATGCAACATGTCATGTTTATAAGATAGTCATAAAATGGCTATCTTGAAAATTTGGGGTCAGTGTCAGTGGCTCAGTAGGTAGCACACTTGCCTCTGAGGCCGGGACATCAGAGGGCTGTGGGTTCAGTTCCCACATCTGGCACTTGGGTTAATATCCCAGTACTGACACTGTAGTACAGCATGAGAGGGGTGCTGCACTTCTGAGGTGCCGTCCTTCGGATGAGATGTTAAACAGAGGTCCCTTCTGCCTGGATTGATGGTAGTTCAGGTGGATGTTAAAGATCCCATGGCACTTATCGAAAAGAGTAGGGGAATTTCCCCGGTGTCCTGGCCAAATTTCCCTCATTCACTATAAATACCACCAACAGCTTAATCTGGTTCAAAGTCAGTTGGCATTCATCTGTATCCCCCTCCCCCGGGTCGTGCTGAAAATAGGCAGGATTTGTCTAGTGCACTTACCTGGTCAACAAAAACTAAATAAATAAAAAAATAAAGCACTTTTAATAAATTATAATTATTAAGAAACTTCATGTGTAATGCTAGTGTTGGCCCCAGTGGGTAGTGCTTTGTGATCCCATGATGGTGAGCTGAGTTCAGGAGCAAGCTTAGTGACACAGATGGATGGGGCAAGGATAGAAAGATGGTACTGTTGTGCAACACCCACCCAGCCAAGGAATGAAAGCAACAGGGTTGCTAGCATGGGCCCAGGTACCATATAGTGAAGACAAATCTTCTTTTGGTGTAGGGACTTGTACTTCTGCACCTGTGGGTGGCAGAGGGCTCTGTACATTAGCTGAGAGATGGACTCTTTGCCCTGTGTGCCTGTATCTGAGGGTCACATGGAAGCACAGGGCCCAGAGGACCCTGCATTTCCACAGAACACCAGATAGCCCCATGAATTCTTGACATCCATTACTGCACAGAACTTCAGGGCCCACAAGGACCCTGCACTTCTGTAGCCAGATGGAGTTTTCCCTTGGCACACTTCCCAGAGGGCCTTGCTTGTTTGCATCTGTTCAGGACCTGTGTGAATTAGGATACTATTCTACTATGGAAACAGAATTTAACAGCAGATAAGGACCGCTTGGCCCACCCAGTCTGCCTATTTCCCTACCTGATGGATAAGCTGCAGATTCTAGTTAATCAACAGCTTAATTCCTCCTGCCCCCACTAGAATTGCCTTATGCTTGTCCCATGCATTCTTGAATTCTCCCACTGTTCCTGACTCCACAACCTCCTCAGGAAGGCTGTTCCATGCATCCACAACTATCTCTGTGAAAAATACTTTCTAACATTACCTCTGAGCTCGCCCTCTATCTTAAAATTGTACCCCTTGTTCTTGCACATTTCTTCTTCTGAAAGATACTACCTCTTGTACCTTGTTAATTCCTTGAGATACTTGAAGTTTCTATCATGTCCCCCTTCCCTCCTTTCCTCAAGGGTATACATATTAAGCTGCTTTAGTCTCTCCTCGTATGTCTTCCGGTGCAGACCTTGAACCATTTTGGTTGCCCTCCTCTGAACAGCCTCCACTCTGTCTATGTCTTTGCAGAGATGGGGTCTCCAGAATTGCACACAGTACTCCAGATGGGGTCTCACTAACTGTCTGTAGAGAGGGATAACAACTTCCTATTTTCTACTGTTGATGCCTCTCCCTATGCATCCCAGTATCCCCCCAGCCCTCCTTACTGCCTTCTCACATTGCTTGCCCACCTTTAGGTCATCTGATATAATTACGCCTAGGTATCTTTCGATTTTTGTTGTTGTTATTAACTCACCCCCCATTGTGTACTCTTCCCCTGGGTTTTTGTTTCCCAGATGCATTACCTTGAACTTCTTTGCATTGAATCTGAGCTGCCACATATTTGACCATTCCTCCAACCTTGCCAAGTCCCTTTTCATTCTTTCCACACCACCTTGGGTATCAACCCTGTTGCAGATCTTTGTGTCATCTGCAAGAGGCATACTCTTCCTTCCAGGTGCTCTCAATGTCACTTATAAAGATATTAAAGAGGATTGGTCTAGATGCGAACCCTGCGGTGCCCGCTAGTTACCCTCCTTTCTTCACTGTGGACTCTGTTTACTATTACCCTTCGCTCCTGTTGTCCAGCCAGTTTTTATCCAGACTACCACCTTGGGACCCACTCCAAGGTTGGCTAACTTTATATTAATCTTTTGTGTGAGACTGTGTCAAGTGCCTTGCTAAAATCTAGGTAGGCCATATCCACAGCCCCTCCCTGGTCTACTACTTTGGTCATCCAGTCAAAGAAATCTATTAGGTTCACCTGACATGACCTTTCTGCTGTGAAACCATGCTGCCTTGGGTCCTGTGCCCCACTGGCCTCTAGGTACTCAACAATTCTTTCCTTCAGAAGTGATTCCATCATTTTCCCTACCACTGAAGTCAAACTAACTGGTCTGTAGTTTCCTGCCTTTGCCCTGCTCCCACTTTTGTGAAGTGGAATCACATTTACCCTCCTCCAGTCCTCAGGTACCACTCCATCCTCCCATGATTTGTTAAAAACAGTAGTCAGTGGTGTTACTGGTTCTACCCTTAGTTCTTTTAGTATTCTTGGGTAAATCCCATCAGGCCCCATTGCTTTGTCCACCCTCAGTTTCAAGAGTTCTTTCAAAACCCTTTCTTCTGTGAATGGACTGATATCAACCCCCCTATTCAGAGTTTCTCCCTTGTTTGGTTTAGGCACCCCCCCTCCTCATCTGTTGTGTATACTGAGCAGAAATATTCATTCGGTATCCTTATTTTTTCACTGTCACCCTCTGCCCACATTCCCTCCCCTTTATTAAGTCTCTGTATCCCTCCCTTGGTCTTCCTTCACTCCCTAATATATCTATAAAAGGTTTTATCCCCCTTCTTAACAGAGTTGGCTATCTCAAAAACAAAGGAAATTCTTTGCTAATTAATGCTAATTAATTTGCTGTATTAATGCACCAATTAGGGTTCAAGTTAACACCACAAAAGTAGTGAAATATGGGTTAGGGTCTCCAACCTTAACTCCTTACCCCCCCAAGCAGCAAGAGAAAAACATTAGGGTTTTGGGTCTCCACAGTCTTGGCAGACCAGTGGTGGAGTATTCCTTGGGGTTGTCAACCCCAATGCCCACCCCCTTCTCTAAGTAAACAAGGTCAGATGTGATATCCTTTCTTCAGGGCCCTGTGTGATGAAAGCTACAACAAATTTTGTTGGCAACATGTGGTGAGACATATGGGGCTGACAACCCCAAGGAAGACCCCACCCCTAATTTGTAAAGACTCCAGAGACGCCAAATCCTAATAGACAAAGAACCTTAGTGCACAAGCACTGAAGTAATGGTTACCCCAAAGGGCTCTGGCCAGAAAGCCAAGTTTCAAAGAAATACAAAATCACACATACCCCATAATGCAAAGCACCATGGGCTGTATATGCAAATAACCACAGAATATTATGCTGGTTCAACTTTAAGTAGAAATGCATAGTACCAAATCCTAATGTTTTTCCTTTTGCTGCTTGGGGGTGGGAAGTAAGGGTTGGAAACCCTGAAACCACATTTCCCTACTTTTGTGGCATTAGCTTGAACCCTAACTGTTGCATTAACACAGTCTTTCTGTAAAGAATATATATAATCAGCATTAGTACATATAGTAAATGCCTTAAAGGTTGGCCACGCTCCCTCCCACCTGCCTACTGGAGCTACTTTTGTACCTTTATGTACACACTGTACTTTACAGCAAACACAGAACTTCCCAATTTGTTCCGTTTTTCTTACACTCTTTAGCATCCATCTCACATTCATGTAGAAAAAAAACAAAGACTCACAGCAAATCCAAAACTTTCTTTTCTTCCTTCTTTTTGGTCAGATCTCACAGTATTTCATCTCACTTGCCTGCCCATGTGTTCTGCTTCTGCTGTCTCAGCCACTTGCTATCTGCTAAAAACCTCCCTTCTTTCCATTTCCTATTTGCATTTCATACCCACTGAACTAGTTTATTTAAGATGTTTTTTTCATTGCTACAGCCCCCCCAGACTGCTTGTCCTCTCATTCACCAGCTTTCTGACCACCACAGCAAACATGCTGTCTGATCTCCAGTCACCAATCCACAAAAATGCATAAAAAATATAAAAAAATGGCAGTTGTTCCCATTGGCAGCTCTGAAACCACGTGTGCTCATAAAACACAAACAGTGAGTCTGCTCTCACTAACAGTGTCCATCATATTTCCTGCAATTTTTTTGCAGCTCCACCAATCCACGTAAATGTTTTCTCAACAGTGCAACATCTGTATCCATGGCAATAACCTTGGCAACAGTGCTCAAAAGAAGTGGAAGTGTTTCACTTCACCAAATAATCCCCACAAGTTTGTCACTTAAAAAAAAAACTAATTAAAAAAGCACAAACACAAGGTCCCTGCCTATTGCATAAATGAAATACACAGCTGTGGAATAAATTATTTATTTTTACTCAAGTTGTCTGACCTTGGGCACATCACTCATGGTTAATGCCACTCGTAAGGTTACCCAAGGTCAAACAAGTTTTGTGAAAATAAATAATTTATTCCACAGGTCCATGCTGTGTATCCCTTTTATATATCATGGGACACAGTAGAGCCCTGTAGTTAGGGTTACAAATGCTGCTTAATGTTAAACTGATATATTTGAACCTTAATAATATGGTGCTCTCTGGTCAGAATAGTCTGATATTTGGCAAAGGTGTTCAGGGGCCCAGGATCAATGGGTACTGAAAATTTGGTAATGAGTGGTTCAGCAGTTCAGAAGTTCCATAATATTGAAAACACATAAAAATATCATTTTTTTTGCTCAGCTGTAGCTTAAACACAGCTGACAGCTGAAATCTTAACCTTGCAGGTTCACTAAAGTTTGACCCAAGGACATGCTTTTCATAGTTAGTTTTACTGAAAAGGGTTTAATTTTTAAATAATTAAAGAAAGAACATGCCATTTTCATACATATGCAGAATTTTTTTAACATTCTATTCATAAGGTATTTTTTATGACAACAGCAGCTTTCATTGTTGTCACTTAAATACTGTTGACATGATCCTTTTCATGATTTAGAATGGCTCATGTCAACAGTTTGGAACTGCTTCCCACCCAGCCCAGCTGTTTGTATGAACTGACTAGCACTGGGTGCCCAACCCTGTCACCAATCCTCCTTCCCCCCCGACCACCTTCCAAGCAACTCCTGGTGGGGGACTGAATTGTTAGGAGGATAGATTTGTGGTCAGGAAGGCAGGGGGAGAGGGAGGTTAGGTGCATACCCAGCAACACTGCTTGGAGGGATTGGGAGCAAATCCTAAGGATTGTTAGGGAAGCAAGATGGGCAGGAGAGCTGGATGTCATGGTCTACCTCAGGACCAATGACCTGGCTAGGGACAAGGCTAGGATAGTTCAGGAAGAGCTCAGGAGTTGGGGGGGTTCAGGCAGGTAGCATGCTCAAGTGGCCTTTGCTGAGGTCCTACCTGTCTAAAACAGGGGGAAGGATATGGTACTTTGTACCAGGAGCTTCAACACATGGTTGAAGGAATGGTGCAGAGAGGAGGGGTTTGGCGACATTGGGGATTGGCGTCCCACCTGAAGGTATAGAGGTCTATACAGGGAAGATGGCCTGCATCCATCTGGGGAGGGACACAGTCCTCAATGAACAGTTCAAATGTTACATTGATGGGCATTTAAATTAGCTTAGGGGGTGGCAGAAGGAAACCGGGAGACATAAACTGTCCTCCCTCAAACTGTAGTAGGCAGCAGGGAGAGAAAAGAGGGAAAGAAATCCCCAAGGGTACCCAACAAAAATGGAAACAGAGTGGTAGAAGTGAAGAAAGATGGGACTGAGAGCAGAGGGGGTAGGGAGAGAATGCAAAAGGGGACGGGGATGACAACAAAATAAGATGGTAGCACATTCTGGAAGGCCATGTGTGCAAATGCTCATAGTCCCGAAAACAAAATCCCGGACCTAGAGGCCATCATGGCAGAGGTTAACCTGAACATTGTCTCCATTACTAAGTCATAGTGCAATGGGAGCCATGACTGGGATCTAGCCATTTTATTTTATTTATTTATTTATTACAGTCTCTGATTAAAACCACTTAAGCTCAGAGCTCTTTACAATAGGTTCCACGTCAGGAATTATTATACAAATAGGTGGGTGAAGTCGTTCAATGAATACACTATATAGGGTGCGTAACAGTGATGATATACTGAAACACAATACAAGAAGGCTTCAAATGTTTACACAGGTTACAATGCCCAATGGTGAACAGCAATTAATTGTCAGCAAAAGCCAGAGCTTAAGAAGAGTAAGCTAAGTGCAGGGGGTGGAGGGGGAGAGGACCCAAAGTGCTGAGCTCAGAGAGAAGCTGAGCAGTTTGAGCTAGAAGAAAGGGAGGGGGGTGAGGAAAGGGTGTGCCATACCAGGCTGCTCTCTGTTCAGAAAGGCAAGGCAAGGTAATTTAATTTGTAGGGCACCCAATTCCGGAGGATCTGGGTGCCTAACAGTAATTAAAACACGACATAATAAAAACAGCAAAAATAAATAATACATTAACAATGCTAAGTATAAATATAACAATTTAAAATAGATTAAAAAGGGGATTCAGAATATCACAGCAGGGACTAGCACAGGATGTGCTCAAAAAACTGGAAAAGCCAGGTCGAGGAGGTAGGCCTTCAGCCTATGTTTGAACACCTCAACTGAGGGAGCCTCCTGGACAGAAGGTGGTAACAAGTTCCACAGGGTTGGCCCGAGACACTAAATGCAGAATCTCCTAAGGTCTTGAGCAGGACCCTGATAATGTCCAGGAGACCCCTCGAAGAAGAGTGGAGGGAGCGAGCAGAGGTCACTGGTGTCAGGAGTTCTGACGGGTAACCAGGACCCAATCCATATAGGACCTTGAAGGTGAGAAGACCCACCTTGAAAAGGACCCTCCACCTGACCAGCAGCCAGTGCAGAGGCCGCAGGACTGGAGTCACGTGACTGGATGTTGAAAGGCCCGTCAGCAACCGGGTCGCTGCATTCTGCACTAGCTGAAGTCTGCGGAGGGTCCCTCCTGTGACTTGAAGTATAGAGAGTTGCAGTAGTCCAGTCTGGAGGTCACAAAAGCATGCACTAGCATCCTCAGGTCCTCAGATGGAATGAGGGGCTTAATCCAGGCAATGTTCTGCAGATGATAGAATCCACTACTGACAACAGATGACACCTGATCTTCAAAAGTCAATCTGTTATCAAGGATGATGCCCAGATTTCACACCCTCAGGGCAGCCACCAATGGAGCAGAACCCAGGAAAAGCCCTGAGTCAGCCCCAGGTGGTAGCCCATCACGTTCGCAGCCAGGCTCGATCACCAGTACCTCCATCTTGTTTGGGTTAAGTTTCAGCCAGCTGGAAGCCATCCAGTCATTGATTTTAGCCAGGCAGTTGTTAAGCACATTGACTGGTCCTGATGTTCCGGGGCAAAAGACAAGTACAGCTGGGTATCATCTGCATAACAGTGAAGCTCCATGCTGTACTGTCGAATGATCTCACCCAGGGGCAGCATGTACACTGCAAACAGCATCAGTGAGAAGATCCAGCCCTGTGGCACTCCACAAGATAGGGGCATTGGGGAGGAGGAGAAATTCCCCATCACTACCCGCTGCACCCTGTTTGAGAGATAAGACTCAAACCACCTGATGACAGTACCGGCGAGTCCACAAAACTCACAGAGCTGATCAAGAAGCACAATGTGGTCCACAGTGTCAAATGCTGAAGAAAGGTCAAGGAGAACAAGAACTGACTTATCTCCTCTATCTCTGGATCTGAGCAAGTCATTATGCACCCTCACTAGAGCAGTTTCTGTGCTGTGTCTAGCCCAAAAACCTGACTGAAATGGCTCATAGATGTCCGAGGACACCAGGCGATCCTCAAGCTGATGTGCCACTAACTTCTCAACAACCTTGCCCAGAAAGGGCAGGTTGGAGATAGGACAGTAATTCACCAGGACATCAGGATCAGTGGAAGATTTCTTAAGGAGGGGCCTCCCCAGCACTTCTTTCAAAGCTGCAGGGAGAACCCCCTCTGCCATAGAGCACCTGGCAATCCTGGTGAACACCTGGCCAACAGCCTCGACACATTCCATTAAGAAATGTGTCGGGGCTGGGTCCAGTTCACAAGAGATGTTCTTCAACTCTAAGATCACCCTAGTCACTTCAGACACCTCCACTGGCCTAAACTCTTCCTGGATAGGTGGAGTGCCTCCAAGACCCTCAGCCCAACCACTCTTGGGCTTTTGATAAACAACAACAAGACACAATGTTTTTTGGCCCAGAACGGAATAATAAAACCATACCAAAAATAATTATAAAGACTCAGGAAGGGAACATATTGGAGCAGACATCAGTATATAAATATCTAGGCATTCAAATTGACCAACAATTAAATTTTGAACAGCGCATAACTGAACTGATAAAAAACAAATGTGAAAATTGGTGCAATGAGACGTATATCAAATTGTACAACTAAAATGCATCTGAGTATAGTAAATCAACTAGTATTACCAGTACTAGATTACGGAAGTCATATTTATAGACATACCACCAAAAAGCAACTACAGAGTTTGGAAGTACTATATAATAAACTGGCGAGATTTATACTAAGATGTGATTTTAGTACCCATCATTGTATAATGTACACTAAATTAGGATGGAATACATTACATCAGAGGGCTGAGGGTATTTGGTTGAATCAGATTCAGGGATTACTTAAAAACATGCCTCAACATTATTTAGTAGTTAAACTTCATAAGCCAAAACATGGACTGAATTTACAAAAATTAGGTGCTATGGATTTGACGATCTCAAAATTAAAAAATCAATTTAGTAATATGACTTTTCAGCATAAAGCTGCTCCAAGTTGGAATGGACTTCCTCCTTTCCTACATGACTTAGAGCTATCCACCACTGTGTATAAAACAGCAGTAAAGCAGGAGTTATGTTTCAGATGTTTATGTAATCGGTGAATTCCCCACGTCATACCTCCATATGATATCTTTATACAAGTTGATGTAAATTGTCTGTGATTTTTATGTTGTGTTAGGTGTTTTTTAAATTTGTGTTATATGTATAGGTTGAATGTGAATGTTATGTATTGAATGTCTATGACTATTGTAACTGATGCCATTTGCACTTTTGTACATACAGATACACCTTGTAAATAGGGATTCTTTGAACCCTAATGGCTGTATTACTGTTTAAATAAAAATTTTACATACATACATACTGTGAGGTAAATGCCTTGTTGACGGGATCCCCGACCAGATGGCCGACACTCTATTGGAGAAAAACAGAGCAAACTCCTCACACAAGGTGGATGACAATGCTTTTCTCAGCTGCAGACAGGCAGGATGCAAAAACCTGTCTACAGTCCAAAATAGCTGAGATGGTCTGTTTTTCCCCACGGCAATTTCCCTGGACAGGAATTCTGCCTTCTTATAGGAAATTGCCCCCTAGTACTCCACATAGTGAGCACATAGGGCCAGCCGATCTGCCTCCAGCCAGGTCTTCCACCTCCAACCTCTGACCCTTGATCTTCATCACCTTGAGGTCCCCATCAATCCAGGGGGACCTCAAGTGAGAAGATCTGGGTTGTATACGAACTGGTGTGAGAGCATCCAGAGCTTTGGAGACCACCCTGTTGTAAGTGGCCAACACCTCTCCAGAACCCATTGCACATGCTGCATCAACCTGAGATAGGTCGGCTAGTGCCAACAGTCCCTCAGGGCATATGCCCCTTAAAAGGTGGAAGCTGACCATCTCCACAGGGGGAGGGCTACTGCTGGGGCCCAAAAGTGAACTCCATGGTACAGTGGTCAGACCAAGTGACCTGATCAAGCTTGAGGTTATCAACCTCAAGACCCAGCTGGAACACCAGATCGAGTGTGTGGCCGTGCTGGTGGGTCACAGAAGCAACCGCCTGTGACAGGCCCAGTGACTGCATCAACTGGAGGAGGTTGTAACTAAAGCACAAAGATTCATCGTCCTTCTAGGCATTGAAGTCCCCCAGAATTAAACACCTGGGGGACTCCAACACCTGGTTGACAATGAAGTCCGCCATCTCCTGCAGGAAATCTTCTCCCACCCTAGGAGGGTGGTAAATGAGGAGAATCCTGCAACCTGCACCTGTGCCCCCACATACAGCAACGCACTCAAAAGATCAGGTGTCACCAGCTGGGTGCACCGTGAAGCCCAGGCTGGCTCAAAAATCAATGGCCACACCCCCTCCCCTGCAATCCTTCTTCAGGAAGTGCACTACAGAGTACCCAGTGAGGACTGCGGCTGTAAGAACTGGGCCAGCATCATCGCCAAGCCAGGACAGGATGGGAAAGAAAGGGAAGGGGAGTGGCTCTTTATGTGAGGGATAGCATAAAGGCTACTGAGATACAGGAAAATCAGGAAAGGGTGGAGGTGCTCTGGGTCACCCTAGAAACTGGGAAGGGAGTCACCATTCACACTGGTGTGATCTACAGACCTCCAATATGGGGGGGGGAGAGTTGGATAAGGTTCTAGTGGAAGTCATCCAATAGATGGCAAACAAGGGAGAGAAGCTGCTGGTGGGGGACTTCAATCTGCCAGATGCAGATTGGAGCATCCCAGCTTCAGCTTCAGCTAGGAGCAGGGACATTCTAGACTCCCTACAGGAGGCATTCCTTAGGCAACTAGCAAAAGAGCGCACTCATGAGGGGGCAGTAATGGATCTTGTACTCAAAAACAGGGACAGTATTGCAGACATCACAGTGGGTGGCCACCTGGGGATCAGTCATCACTGTACAGTGTGGTTCAATATAAGTGGTGCCTCAGAATCAAATCATACAAAGGTGAAGGTCCTGGATTTCAGGTGAGCCAATTTTAAAAAGATGCAGGAATGCCTCAGGGATGCCCTGGCAGTGGGGAGGACTTGGGAGGAGTGGAGGAACAGTGGGCAAATCTAAAAGTAGGGGTAGGGAAGGGAACAAACCTCTTCATCAGACAGGTAAGCAAAAGCAGGAGAAAAAAGAGACCACTATGGTTCTCAAAAGAGGTAACCGGGAAGATAAGGTCTCTTGGGTCATGCCTGAAAATAGTCACCTTTGTGTCTAGTGCACTTACCCAGTCATCAAAAACTAAATAAATAAATAAACTAAGGGCAACAAAGTTAGCATTCAGTAGGTATAAGGGGACACAGAGAGGAAGAAAGAGAGGTGTATCAGCAGAAAGAGAGGGAGGCAGGGAAAGCAATTAGAAGCACACAGGTGCAGAAGGAGAAGAAAATAGCCCAGGCAGTGCAGAAAGGGGACAAGGTATTTTTCAGGTATGTAAGCGAAAAGGGAAAGACCAGGGGAAGGATAATAAGGCTTAGGAAGGAAGGAAGGAGGGGAGTGTGTGGAGGGAGGAGAAGGAAAAAGCAGACATCTTAAACAAGTACTTTTTTTCAGTGTTCACAGAGGAAGGGGAAGGAGAGGGACCAAAAATAAGGGCCAGGAGCATCGAAGGAAGGGGGGTAGACACTAGTCCATTTACAGAGGAGAGGGCTCTGAGAGAACTTGCAAATCTGAAAGTGGGAAAGGCAATGGGGCCAAATGGGGTGCATCCTAGGATATTGAGAGAGCTCAGAGAGGTGCTGACTGCACCTCTGACAGCTCTGTTCAACCACTCACTGGAAATGGGAGTGGTTCAAGAGGAATGGAGGAGGGCAGATGTAGTCCCACTTCACAATAAGCTCTGGCAGAGTCACTACAATTGTGAATGCATTAACTAGATAAGGATGTTTCATGGGTTTAAACATAAAAATGTATTTATTTAAAAAAATATCAGATTTACAAACCGTTGAGTCAGAGACTCATTTACAAAGGCACCTCGTCAAAATTAATACAAAGACAGCACAGTTAAGTCCAAAAACAATGGCTCGGAGAGCAGACAGTTATAACAATCATTCACTGGAGATACATGGGTAGCAGTAGATAAACAGATGATATAGTTTAGGCACACAGGCACCACATCAAGAAGACCAAAGCAGTTCAAACAATATATAATAGTTAAAGCAAATAGACATCAGGAGTCAAAGAGAAGCCCAGAGTGTTCACATGAAGGCTGTTGCATACATTAACTGAATCATAGTATAGTACATTGAGAAAGGGCATATTTAAGCAATAAGGCACAACAGGGTGTGTGTTATCATGTAATAATGTCATTCCTGGGGCAGGTTGAAGTACAAGTCGAAGCCGAGTATTTATCTGCACGCATTTATTTGATCCACTGGATCAGCAATATTTGCACAAGCTGTACCCAGTGCAGATTTTACAGCACTGGTCCTGGATTGGTGATTTGGGTTTTACCCATACCACACTGCATATGGCTTAGTGTTATACTGTACAGATGGCTGCAGAGTCTAACCCATTGAAGGCTGACGTTTCAGAAAACCATTATGCTACAAATATCAAGACTCGCTCTCTCCCTCACCCCCAGTCACAATTAATCCTCTACCAAAGTCATGCTTAAATACTGGTGCCTCTACATCCACACCACTAAGCTTTTAATGCCAACATGCTTCTTCTGCTGGTGTGAGTTAAACTCTTTATTTAAAAACATTTTGTTGAGAAATTTTCGTTTTAGTATATCCATGGTCAGGAAAAATGAATTTGTAAAAGAAACCAAAATCCCCATTTATCAGTTCATTGAATCACAATACAGCATGTTATGAATTTTTCAGATTCTACGTTGAAATCTAGATTTAGTATTTGCCGTATTGGTCCTTGCAAGAACAGATGCAGAAGCAAATGATTTGATACCTTTTAATGGACCAACATAGATGTAACAACAAGAACAAAGTGTTCTAGCTTTCGGACCAACCAGTCCTTCTTCAGAAGCTCATGGCAGTTGTTTAGAAAAAACAATACTTTTAACAGCTAGATCATGCAGAAAAAACTGAAAAATTCCCCATTGGTTTAAAATACTCATTTAAAAAATACAGATGATGATGTCAGAGAAGTTTAACAGTACCATATTACCTTCAGCCAGGAGGCTTCCAGGGTCAAAGGCAGTGATGAAAGTGAACAGGAATGTACAGGAACTCCGTCCTGTACCTTTTTTGCAGCAGGAACAGAGTTCCTGTACTTCTTCCCACTGACACTGGAACTGAAATTCTTAACCCAACAACATAATGACAGTTTCTGGCCCTGTGACTTAAAATCAGGGTTTCCATAACAACATTTGACTTGTACAACAATGCAATTTTGCTAGAAATACTTCAATATCTCTAACTGAATCTGCTAGTGTCTAAACAGAGGGACGTGTCTTCACACAGCTAGCCTTCAGATTGAAGATCTTCATTCTGCATTTCATATTTGACAGTGCCTGAGTTCCTGTACTTCTTGTCTACCACTTGCACCATTGGTACAAAACACATACAAAGAATCCTACTGCATATAAATTGAATTGACATAAGATAACACTGCTGGAGCAGATGACTCTTAAATCAAGCTATGAGTGTCACAGTGTGTATAAGGATGTGATTACTGAAAAGCAACCTCCACCCAGATTAAAGACATACTAAGAATGTCTTAGGACTCCAAGAAGTTTCAATGCATGCATTATAGACAAGAAATTACCAGCAAAGTTGTTTTAAAAACATCAGTGCACACTACGATGTGTAAAACTTAGCTGGACCTATCACCAAGCTGTACTCTCCAGCTAGATATCATGCCCCATAATTTCAAAAACCTCTAGTATAGTGACAGGACTTTATAAATGATAATTTTAATATAAATTGACAGTATTAGTGTCAAACAAAAAACTAGTCGAGGACCACCAAGGAATTAAGACCATGTAGCCTGATATGTACTGATGTCAATATACACTGAGAAGTTAACAACTTGGTGTGCCAGAAGTGTCTAAGGAATCTGAAAAAGTGATACAAATTTAATTTCTCTCCTCCTCTTCACACAAACAATACACCCTACCCAACCCCACATCCCCATAATGTGTGGGGGGATAACTAGCTTTAAGGAGATACACACACACACACATACTCTCCTAATGAACCTTTATTCACATCAGTCACTGCAATTGTTCCCAAAGGAATTCAACTTGTCATGAAATCCTAAGTAAAAGGGCTCATGTATCCTAATACACACAGAGTAAAAATGTGACACTATTTAACTGTACTCCTATCTGCGTAGTAGTATTATTAGGAGCAAGCTTTCACCAGAACAGAATACCATGTCACACAATGGCACACGACCCTGCAATCAACGCACCTGTAAGACTTGTGAGCTCATTTCCACCTCGGACTGTGTGGTTACATCACAAAACAGACAATTCAAGGTGCATGTGAGTTATACATGCACATCATGACATGTTATTTATTTCATTCAGTGCAAAAAAATGTCCACAAACAGGTTATGTTGGAGAGACAAGCCAACAGCTCAGCACTAGGATGAACTCGCACAGACATACTATTAGAACAAAGAAGACTGAAAAACCAGTGAGGCACCATTTCTCCCAGCCTGACCACTCACTTTCGGATATGTCAGTAATGATCTTAAAAGGAAATCTTGAAAACACACAACAGAGACGAGCTTTTGAGATTAAACTTATTTTACATCTTAATGTGGTAGCAGATGGGATGAACATTGATCTGGGTTTCATGGGACATTACAGAAACTGACATCCACAGACTTCTTCTTCTTCAGACTGGCGTATTATAGGACTTCAGCATGTATGGGATGTGGGTGCGTGTCAGTATGTATGTGTGTGGGTATGTTGTTGTGAGGTACGTGATATAACTGGTGTGGGGCTTACTGTCACATTGAGGTAGGCCTCTATTTAGATACATGAAGTTACAGTGTGTTACTACTCTTACTTCACACACATAATAGATATTAATTTCTCCTTACTTTTTTATCTTTGCCCTGGAGTAGGGTTGATTCCATTGCATCATATTCAGATTACCTAGCCTGTTACTGTGCATGCAGGAGTGTTATCATAGACTGTCATATATTTTTTTAACTCTGTACATATTGGGGTTTGATATCTCTTTTGCATGGGGGTCCTGGACAGATCTTTTTACATTAGGGTAATATTGTAGTGATTTGTGGAAAATGTAGGTATGTTAGACCTCTGGTCTTACACACATACTTTATATTTACTTCTAGTTACCTTATCCTGGGGAGGGTGGCAGTTTTATTTCATTGTAGTTCTATCCAGAATCCTTGGAAGTGTTACTACGCAGATAGGAGTACGGTTAAATAGTGTCACATTTTTGCTCTGTAGGTATTAGGATACATGAGCCCTTTTACTTAGGATTTCATGACAAGTTGAATTCCTTTGGGAACAATTACAGTGACTGATGTGAATAAAGGTTCATTAGGAGTGTGTGTGTGTGTGTGTGTGTGTGTTTGTGTAAGAGAGAGAGAGAGAGAGAGAGAGAGTATCTCCTTAAAACTAGTTACCCCCCCCGCATTATTGGGATGTGGGGTGGGGTAGGGTGTATTGCTTGTGTGAAGAGGAGGAGAGAAATTACATTTGTATCACTTTTTCAGATTCCTTAGACACTTCTAGTACACCAAGTTGTTAAATTCTCATTGTACTGTATATTAACATCAGTACATATCAGGCTACATGGTCTTAATTTCTTGGTGGTCCTCGACTAAAGTTTTTTGTTTGACACTAATACTGTCAATTTATATTTAAATTATCATTTATAAAGTCCTATCACTATACTAGAGGTTTTTGAAATTATGGGGCATGATATCTAGCTGGAGAGTACAGCTGGGCAATAGGTCCAGCTAGGTATTACACATCATGCAGTGTGCACTGATGTTTTTAAGACAACTTTACTAGTAATTTCTTGTCTATACTGCATGCATTGAAACTTCTTGGAGTCCTAAGACATTCTTAGTATGTCTTTAATCTGGGTGGGGGTTGCTTTTCAGTAATCACATTCTTATACACACTGTGACACTCATAGCTTGATTTAAGAGTCATCTGCTCCAGCAGTGTTATCTTATGTCAATTAAATTTATATGCAGTAGGATTCTTTGTATGTGTTTTGTACCAAGCACCTTTGACCAGTGGTGCAAGTGGTAGACAAGAAGTACAGGAACTCAGGCACTGTCAAATATGAAATGCAGAATGAAGATCTTCAATTAGGCTTCTGAAGAAGGACTGGTTGGTCCGAAAGCTAAATCACTTTGTTCTTGTTGTTACATCTATGTTGGTCCATTAAAAGGTATCAAATCATTTGCTTCTGGATCAGATTCTATGTTTAACCTACAGTAAGTCAAACAGAAATTAGACACAAATGTCTACCTATCTGCAAGTCAAGCAAATGTGGTTATTATCATTCAGTTGTAAACACCTATAGTCACAGCCAGGATTCACATTGCTAGACTCTGGGTAAGTATGACAAGTTTTCTAAATACTGGTACCTTATCCAGCTGTGTTCTGCTTGGTGTGTGTGTGTGTGTGTGTGTGTGTGTGTGTGTTTAAACATGTAACTTTCAATAGTATATTGTATAGCACTATGAATCCTGGCTGCAGTGTTTTTTTTTTCTCTGCTGTGGCTAAGCAAAACACTATAACAAGACACTGGCCTGCTGTAGGGGTTATTAGACATCAAACCAAAGGGTATGCTGTGAAGAATAACTTGGAGAAGATGCAATAAAACAAACTTGAATGACAGCCCCCAGATGTCATAAAACACCCAGGGAAAATTAGAAAAACTCCTCTAACAGCCTAGGCAGAAACGAAACACTGGATTGAAGTGAGAACTCAAAACTGGTAGTAATACATATTTTCCCTTCAAGAAGATCCAGTAGAATATAAACAGTAGCCTAGAACTGCCTGCCTGAGAATGAAGTTGGCATATTATTTGGAAAAAGGGAAGGCTAGGTCTCTTGTTATGAATGTCCTGTAAAGTATCACACTGACTGCTCTTAGGATGTTGATGTCAAATGCTGTGAGGTGCCATGGGAAACTTGTTATGCAGGAAGTTCTAGGAAGTCTTTAACCCATTCTACTTCTAATAGCTTTCTCAAACTTAAAACGAAAAATACACTTCATCACAGACTGTGTTTACAAAGTACTGTGCCTATGATTAAAATAATTTGAACCCCATCCCCCCAAAAATGTGCCCTCACATGAACATGCATGATTTATCTGTAAAGATAATTAAAAAATGTATTTCTAAATGCATTAGTAACACCAATGCAAGATTCTGAAACTACTAAAAAGACAAACTACTGTATATATAGAGAGATATAGAATATGGTAAACAAATATTGTTAATCCCAAAAGCTAAACTTTGTTTTTAGTATATAAATGTTTAAGAAATACATGAAAGCTGTTTATTTTCCTTAGTTTTTAGACATGTCTTAGTCTTTCCTTTTGAGACACCAGGTGACTCTAATAATCATTTGTTCCAATGGTTTTTAAGTTAGTTTCAATGCATTGTAAGTATCTTCTGTTCTAGTCCTTAACAAAATGCAGGGAACTCCACAGAATTGTTCTGTTCCTTGGTCCACATCCCAAACATGTGAGTCTTCTTTCAGGATAATAGATCCACCTCATGCCCCTCCCACATCAATGAAAAAAAAGGTGGGATGGACCTTCTGGAGATTCTTGGGTGGAGGTGGAGTGGACCTTACTTCCCCCCAAAAACAATGCTGCCTCCCACTACTCAGGTTTCAGTTCTTGTACCACCCATTTAAGAAAGAAAATAGTACCCTGCAACCAATGACTAACATGAAAGCATATTTATTTGAGGGCGGAAAACATTTCTTGGAGGAGGGTAATGTGCAGGAGATTATTTACACCTTCAGTCAGTTCCACGGACAGAAAACATGACATCACTCCTTTTGTACATGCAATACTCCTGTAGGCTCTGCCCACAGTGGTAAAAATGGAAGCAGACAGGAGGCTGGTAACTACAGGCCAGTCAGCCTGACTTGGTGGTTGGGAAAGTAATGGAATCACTACTGAAGGAGAGGATTATATAATATCCAGAATCCAGTGGCCTTCAGGATCCGAGGCAGCATGGATTCACTGGGGGGAGATCATGTCAAATAAATCTGATAGATTTCTTTAACTGAGTAATGAGGGAATTGGATCAGGGTGGTGCAGGTGAAGCAGTGGATGTGGCCCACCTAGGTTTCAATAAGGCATGCGACATTGTTTCACATAAGAAACTCATAAACAAGCTGGTAAGCCTAGGAGTGGGTCCTAATGTGGTAAACTGGGTGAGAAATTGGTTGAGGGACAGGTGACAGAAGGTGGTGGTAAATGGAGTTCACTTCAAAGAAGTGAGGGATGACAAGCGGGGTGCCACAGGGATTAGTACTGGGACCAATCCTCTTTATTGTCTTTATTAGTGACATTGCAGAGGGGCTAGAAAGGAAGGCATGCCTCTTTGCAGATGATACCAAAATCTGTAATAGGGTAGACACTCTGGGGGGGGATCAGTAGTGATCTAGGAAAGTTAGAGGAATGGTTAAGGATGTGGCAACTAGGTTTCAATGTGAAGAAGTGCAAAATCATGCACTTGGAACAGAAACCCAGGAGTGGAATACAAAATGGGGGGTAGTATTAACCACCACCAAACAGGAAAGGAACCTGGGAGTAATCATATCTGATAACCTAAAGGTAGCCAGGCAGTGTGACAAGGCAGTGGGGAGAGCTAGTGGGATGCTAGGGTGCACAGGGAGGGGGATCACCAGCAGAGAGAGGGAGGTAGTAATACTGCTGTATTGATCTTTGGTGAGACCTCACCTGGAGTACTGTGTCCAGTTCTGGAGATGACATTTCCAGAAGGACATAGATAGGGTAGAGGCAGCCCAGAGGAAGGCAACCAAAATGGTGCAGGGTCTGCATCATAAGCCTTATGAGAAGAGACTGAAGGACCTCAGTATGTACACCCTGGAGGAAAGGAGGGAGAGATGGGATATGAGAGACTTTCTAATACCTCATAGGTATAAATAAGGTTCAAGAGGGGAAGCATTTTTCAGAAAGAAAAAGATGATCAAGAACAAGGGGACATGTTATGAAGCTGGAGGGGAGAAACTCATGGGAGATGTGAGGAAGTATTTCTTCACAGAAAGAGTGGTTGATGTCTGGAACAGCCTCCCAGCAGAGGTGGTGGGGGCAAAAATGGTAACAGGCTTCAAGAATGCATGGGATAGGCATAAGGAAACCTTAGAGGTGTGTGTGTGTGTGGGGGGGGGGTAAAGCCAGAGATCAAGTAGGGTCTGCAGTGTTATAGTAGAAAGGGAAAAATGGGCAGACTAGGTGGGCCAAGCGGTCCTTATCTGCCATCAATTTCTGTGTTTCTATGTTTCACCCATTTTGTTTCAAAATTATACTTATGGTGGGTGCTCAACTGTGGTGCTGGTATCCCTTCCACCTACTGGTTGTAATTACTGGTGATGCATGCCCAATCCTGCTACCAGTGTCTCCACTCATGCCTGATCCAGCTGTTTTAATGTACATCAGTGGTGGGTGCTCAGCCCCTAACCTCACAATCCTCACCCTTGCACCTGACCCAGATGATTGTAATTAATTGTGTCAGGTGCTCAGACCTGACACCAAACATCATCCCTGCCCAACCTAGCTGTTCTAATGTACATTGATGGTGGGTCCTCATCACCACCACTGGTATTGCCTCCCTATTGGTCACCAAAATAATACCTTTTTATCAAAAGAGTGCCCAGTCCTGCTGTAGATACACTTTCTTTCCCAGCCACCTAATATAGACCCCCCTACCTTCACCAATACTCTAATACCAACACCACCATTCTCCCTCCACCAGTGCCCACCTGTGCTCCCTCATCACCAACACTCAATGGCCCTCAATGTGATTCCTCAGTGTCCCCCAATGCAGTCCTCTACATGCAAAGAAGAAATAAAATGTGTAAATAAACAATGTCCAAGAATGCACTTTCTGCATGCAGGCTTCCACTTTTTTCTTTTGGCCATAACTTGCCAATTTCCAGCCACTTTGACACCTAGTTTGTAGGGTGGCCAAGTTGATACCCCAGCTCAAAACCACATAAGTACCAACTTTGTAATCCCACCCATGATGTGTTTTGGGGCCAGCCCCCCAAAACACATTTTGGGTCAGATTTTCCAGGTGCTACTTATGTGGTTGTGAGGTGGGACAGCACCACCCTAAAAATGTGGGGCCAAAATAGCCCCAAATGTCCCGGTTATGACTAAGAGAAAAATAGTTCTGAACAAAGTCCAGGTACAGGCAACAGTACATTATTTTTCTTTTATTCATAACTTTCACATTTTTCCCCATAGTTTTAGGATGGGCAAGTTGACACTCCACCTCCTGGCCTCATAACTTGCAAATTATGCATTGAACCCAAAATGTGTTTTTGTTGGGTGACTCCCCAAAACACATTGGTGTCACTTATGTGATCAAGAGGTGGGGTGGCAACTTGGCTACTCTACAAAATTGGAGTTAAAATGGCTAAACAAATCCAAATTATGGCCAGAACATGATTTAAAAAACTAAGTCCAGATGCACGTGGCCAGCAACCAAATCAGGAGAGTGGCCTGCTTCAGGCCACCTGTGGTCTAGTGCATGGCACATCACTGTGCAACTCCTTCATGAGTGATAGGGCCACTCACACAGCAAGCTATAGATCTAGTGTAGTGCATGTCATTACAGTGTACAGTTCTGGAGACCTTACTTACATAAGGACATAGATAGGGTAGAGAAGATTCAGAGGAGGGCAACAAAGATGGTACATGGATTGCATCACAAGTCCTATGAGGACAGGTTGAAGGATTTGAATATGTACTCCCTGAAGGAGAGGAGGGGAGGGAGAGAGGGGATATGATAGAGACATGCAAGTATCTTACAGGGAGGAACAGGGTGCAGGAATACACTATTTTTAAGTGAAAAAGAAGTTCCAGGACTAGAGGGCATGGGATGAAGTTGGAGAGAGGATGATTCAGAGGAAATGTGAGGAAGAATTTCTTCGCAGAACGGGGGGGTGGACAAGTGGAACACCCTGCCAGAGGAAGTGGTGGGGGCTAAAACAATCACGTGATTTAAGAATGCATGGGATAGACATAAAGGAATTCTGGAGGTCAGGGTTAAGGGGCAACAGACTTCTAGGAAAACATAAAGTGAACTTACAAGCTCAAATGGGCAGACTGGGTGGGCCGTAGGCCCTTATCTGCTGACATTGTCTATGTATCTATGTATCTATGTACTACTCAGCTCCTTCATGAGTGATAGTGCCACTCACGCAGCAAGCTATAGATCTGGTGTAGTGCATGTCACTACACAGCTCCTTCATGAGTGATAGGGCCACTCACATAGCAAGCTATAGATCTGGTGTAGTGCATGTCACTACGCAGCTCCTTCATGAGTGATAGGGCCACTCAGGCAGAAAGCTATAGATCTGGTGTAGTGCATGTCACTACACAGCTCCTTCATGAGTGATAGGGCCACTCACACAGCAAGCTATAGATCTGGTGTAGTGCATGTCACTACACAGCTCCTTCATGATGATAGAGCCACTCACACAGCAAGCTATCGATCTGGTGTAGTGCATGTTGCTATGCAGCTCTTTCATGAGTGATAGGGCCATTCACGCAGCAAGCTACAGATCTGGTGTAGTGCATGTCACTACGCAGCTCCTTCATGAGTGATAGGGCCACTCACGCAGCAAGCTATAGATTTGGTGTAGTGCATGCTGCTACACAGCTCTTTCATGAGTGATAGGGCCATTCACACAACAAGCTATAGATCTAGTGTAGTGCATGTCACTACACAGCTCCTTCATGAGTGATAGGGCCACTCACGCAGCAAGCTATAGATCTGGTGTAGTGCACATCACTATGCAGCTCTTCATTAGAGGCAGTTGGGATTGACTTTGTTCTTAGAGCAGGACCTCTGGGGCCTGCATAATGCTTTATAGTTTGCACTACGTCATGTGCAATGCAGTCACTAAGGTACTACGGCTATCTAAAAAAGACAGGAAATTAATTGCAAATAATCTACGTTAATGCACAAGTTATGGTTTTCTATAGCCTCAAAAGTAAGGAACCCCAATGTTTTTTTTTAACTCATGTGCACCAGTCCCATGAACTCCACCAAACATGCCAACACATAGTCCAGATCCCAATCCTTTTGGGCCCTGTGTGAAGTAAGTTGAAACTTTGCTTCTGTTTTGTGCAGGGCCCTGCATGATGCAAGTTACAATTCTACTTTTTTTTTAAGTAAGGAAATTCATAACAAAATCTATATTAATGCATCATCAGAGCTCCAAAGCCAGATAATGGGGAAATGTGGGATTATTTTTTTTCAACCTTAAAGCCCATACCCCTCCTCTGGTCTCTAGCCTCAGAACCTAAGTTCAAGCTACAGGACTGGGGCCTTGCTGCTTCCAGCCACAGGTCTTGGCTATGAAAGAGGACCTGACTCTTAACTTGCATTGAAGCCAGGACAGAGGGAATAGGACACACAAGGCCCTTCAGGATTGGCACAAAGCAGGACCTGAGTCCTAACCTGCTTTGTGCAGGGCCCTTTGGGACCAGGATCTGGATTGTTCATTGGCATTCAGCTTGGTGATGTTCACAGCAGTGGTGCATGGGAGTCTGCAGAGTTAGGGTTCAAAAACACTAACATCAGATATTTTTACTTTCAATGTTTTAAAATCCCTAACCTGACATTTGCATATGCACACTGTTGGTGCCATACTGTCTGGATCCTGCAAAGTTGGGGCTAGTCACTTGGGCAGTCTCAAAGTTTGAGAAAGTTAAAAATACATAAAAATATTGAAAATACATAAAGATATAGGGCCAAATGCACAAGGAGGTGTGGTACCTGCCAGAAAAGACATGCACTAAGCCAGGCCACTCTGAATATTGCACCTGGTCTCAGATGGACATAGGGTGCTCAGATTTACTTTTCCTAGCTGGCCCAGTGTGAGCTATGGCCCTGTTCCTATTCATTGCCCATCCACCCTTCCTGTTAAGTTCTTCTCACCCTCTTTGTAAGCCTTTTCACTATCCTATCATAAATTATTTTGAAACAATGCATTACAGTGTATAAAAATGTATGTTATTTTGCTTAGTTTGCTATTCACCTGAAGAAAGGACCAGTGGGACCCCAAAAGCTTGTGCACTATACCATCTTTGTTCAAAATATACAGTATTTTGGTCCAATAAAAGGTATCAAACTATCCAGTGACTCCTGTTTTCATTAAGTTGCAAATGTGCCCCACTGCCATCATCCTCTCCTATCCCTCTGTGGCAAAAAGGTGGGCTGGGGGACCATGGCTGTGGGGCAATGGTCCATTCCACAGATGGTTGTCTAGGGGAGTGTACCCATTATGACAGGACTTTAGCTGACAAACCAAACACCTCTAAACACTGGGCTGCCAGAGCATAAAAGACATCCTGAATATCTGACCCTGCTGACCCAGCTCTGGCAAAATGCACTCCTTGCCCTGACCAGTCATGCAGATATAAGGGTACAAGTGTAGTCAAGGTATGGCAGGGACATGCCACAGATGAGAGGTGTTTGTGCATCCATGGATGTCCTGAGGACACCTAAGATGTGCATTTCCCATCCCTTCATACTATATGTCATGGTACATAGGTTTGATTTTTATTTTTTATTTATTTATTTATTTTTTTTATTTAGTTTTTGTTGAACAGGTAAGTGCACTAGACAAATCCTGCATATTTTCAGGCATGACCCTGGGGGAGTACATGGACCCCATAGTTTTTAAGACCTTGTTTTGCTCACCTGTAGCACAAAAATGGCTGAGAGTGAAACCTGAGATTACCAGGCTTGTTAGAAATGGCCCAAGGATGATTCTTTGATGGTGGCATGGTTCAGAAGCTTGTAAATTTTCATTTTATTTCTAAAATGAAGTAACATTTTTCACACATGCACTGCTCATTTTTACAGTAACTTTCCATAACTGGATTTCTGTAAAAATAATGTAAGCATTGAGAGAGGTCCTGCAATCCATTACAGGTCTTGAGCAATGGGTGTGATAATACAACTGCTCCAGTCACTTACAGAGTCTGCTAGAGGATTGGCAAAATGTGTGTGATGATGATGCAGTTGCTCATGTCTCTTGTGAAGTCTGCTACAGGTCTGGCACAATGAGTGTAAGGATACAGAAGCACTGTGTATGGCCCACAGGTAGTGTGTAATGTAAACTACTATGGCTATCTAAAAAAGAATGACAATTTGTTGCAAAGAACTATGTTAATGCATCTATTAGGGTTAAAGCACAACGCCTGCAAAATAGTGAAACTGAAAAAGTTGGGGTAAAAAGTCAAATGAAAGTATTAATAAAATACAATTAAAAAAATCTGAAAAAAGTCAAATGAACCATAGCACATCAGTGGAATAGTATTCCTTGTGGTTTGAATTATTGTGCATCCCAATTATGGTCTTACCCTAATGTCAGCACCCTGCATCCAAGCATTAATATTTCAATACTGAAGGTATTGATCATGTCACCCCTCACTATCCTGTCCTCCAGAGTGTACATGCTGAGATTTCTTGATCTCTCTTCATAAGGTTTCCCTTGCAACCCCTGCACCATTGCTGTTCTCTGGACTGCCTCCACCCTTTCTGTCTTTCATGTGGGGAGGTCTCCAGAACTAGACACAATATTCCAGGTGGGGGGTGTACCAGGGAATTATACAGTGGCAGGACCACTCCCTTCCTCCTGCTGGTGATTCTCCTCCCTATGTACCCCGACATGCTGCTAGCCCTACCCATGGCTTTGCCACACTGCACCGCCACCTTTAGGTCTCCTGAAATAATAACCCAATGGTCCATTTCCTGCCTAGTGACTGCCAACACCTTCCCCTCATCCTATACTCAGCACTGGGGTTTCTGTGCCCTAGGGGCATGTTTTTTTTTTACAAAGGTTACTATCTCTGTGGCCAGGACAAGCTGGGCTCCCTTCTACTTTTCCCCACTGACCCCACTGTCCTGTATCTCCTCAGAACTTACCTGAGGACTGGAGTACCCACACAGATTTCCCCTCCATGGTAGGGTCAGGAGGGTGAGGGCTGTCCTCCCCTCCTCAAAGCACAAATCCAGCCTTATGGCCCCTGGGTCCTGGCAATGTGGCAGCTGAGGGATTGGCAGGCATGCTTCATACACAGCTATTCTGCCACCCATTTTCCTCAGTTTCATCCCATCCCCACACTGGGGTGTGCTCATCAATGTGTGTGTGTGGAAGCACACACATGCTGCACCATCCCACATCACCTCCCTGTGGCAGAGTTGGAAAAGACTCTCTTGAATTTGTTATGCAGAAAGAGTTAAAAGCAAGGATCTGTTCTGTGTTCTCCTATTCTGTCACCTGTCTATCTCTAGCCTGTCTGATTGCACAATCAAGTTTTTCTTGTGGAGCTACAGAATTGGCCACTCCGATGGTCCAACAATTCTCTTTCTTTCTTTCTTTCTTTCTTTCTTTCTTTCTTTCTTTCTTTCTTTCTTTCTTTCTTCCTTCCTTCCTTCCATTGCTCCTCTGTGATTAAAAACATAAGCAAAGTTTTATGTTAAACTGGAATCCCTTGGGTTGCAAATGTACTGTATATAGTGATATTGTTAGGATGATTGTAAAAGACTGTTTGGAACTCAGGGAGGTTAGATGCAGTTTGACCTCCAGAAGCTCATTTGCAGAGTTTTCAACAGGAGAGCAGTTCTGGGATACAATATTCTGTTTTGTTGCACCTACAGGAATGAAATTGACAAAGTTCTGACACATTTTGTGAAAAACAGGAGATGTATCTTAATGAGCTCAGGATATGAAGAAGTTAACTGCCAGGAAAAGATATGATATATATATATATATATGTGTGTGTGTGTGTGTGTGTGTGTGTGCAAAAAACTCCATTCATGCACCAGTTAGGGTTTCTGTCATGCCCTTGATAGGATGGAAATATCACGTTAAGGTGTAGAATTGTAATAGCACACCCCACATTCACCACACAGTTACACACATGGCTAACATACAGAACTATAACCGCAACTCTTACAACAGCTTATGTTACACACACTCATAAGGGTTAGCACTCTTAAACTAACTCATGCCCTAACACTCAATAGAATAGATAAGAATAGGAAGTCTGCAGTACAGTTGTGATTTCGAATAACTGACTAATGTGTTCTACTGAGCGCTAGGGCATGATTGTAACTGTGTGGTGAGTCTGGGTGTGCTATTACAATTCTATACCCTAACGTGATATTTCCATCCTATCAAGGGCATGTCAGAAACCCTAACTGGTGCATGAACGAAGTTTTTTGCATTTAATTGCCTCACTTTTTATGAACTGAACTACATTTCTCTACAGGTGAAAGAGAGGGTTGAAAATTAGGATAGGATTGTCTCCATATGCCAAGTGCCTTATCATCTTTCCCTTGTTTTGCCACCTTTAGGTGATCAGAAAATAGAACTCCTATGTCTTTTCCTTCTTTGTTGATCATCAGCACCTTCTGCATCCATCCAGTAGTGCTTCTCAGGGTTTCCTCTTTTCCAGGTACATTACTTTGTACTTCTTTGCACAGAACTTCAGTTGCCATGTGATTTTTTTAACCACATTTTTAACATGGGCTGTTTAGAACCTCCTCTCATGAACAGTGGCACTGTGATTTTGTTAATCCATCCCGAAATTTGAAATCGCACAGCGATGCCATTCTGTGGCATAGGTTTGAAAACACATTTCAGGCAGGATGTTAAAAATGACAGCTGTATGGTTCATGAGGAAGTGTACAACACTGTCCATACATTACACAATCCAGATAGTGCAACAGTGTTCATATGTCATGGTGGTGAGCACAGGGTCCCTCCATTGAGACAATACAACAGTATCCATATGTCATGGTGGGAGTGCAGTGTCCAAGGAGCACAGGATCCTTCAGACCCTGTGCTCCCATCCCTCCATGCATATAGTACAACATTGTTAAAAATGGGAAACCATTGCAAAGTTATGAGCGTGCATTTATGAACAGTGGCACTATCATGTTGTTAATCCATCCCAAAAGTTGATTTCACACAGCGACAACGACATTCTACGACACAGGTGTGCAAACATATTGTGACCAAGATATGGAAAATGAAAGCTGTACTGTTCATAAGGAGGTGTTAAAAATGGCAATGTTAAAAATCTAGAGTGAAAATACAAAAAATTGGCAATGTTATGAGTGTGCGTAGAATCTGCACAATGCATGCTCATGACACAGTCAGTTTTAGGAATTTTCTCACCAAAATTGCAACATGGGCTTATTGGGACCCCACCTCATGAAAAGTGGCACTGTTGTTTCATGACTAGGTCCCAAAATGTGATTCCATGCAGCGACTGCAAAATCATGTTTCAGGACCAAGAAATGAAATGACAGTGACAGTGTTCACAAGGAGGGGTCCCAAGAATCCAATGTTGAAAATTTGGGTCCAAAAGTCCTAACATTGGCTGAGATATCAAACTAAGTTGAAACCTCCCATTCAGTCCCATTATACAGTGCTTACCCAATTCCTCATTACGCAGTTACATAGAAACCTAGAGGATGATGGCAGATAAGGACTGCAAGGCCCATCCAGTCTGCCCATTTCTTTTTCTACCTTATATATGTGCCATCGGCCTTTGCTCTGTGAGTGGCCTATCTATTCATACTCATCTGTATTGCTCCCTTATGCCTATCCCATGCCTGTTTGAAGCCTTGCACTGTATTCATAGCCACCACTTCCTGAGGTAGGCCATTCCATGCATCCACCACTCTTTCTGTGAAAAAGAATTTCCTCACATTCCCCCTTAATCAGCCTCCCTCTAATCTCATGCTGTGTCCTCTTGTCCTGCTATTTTTCTTATATTTAAACATGGTAGGCTCTTTCACCTTGTTAATGCCCTTAAGGTGTTTGAATGTTTCGTTCATATCACCTCTCTCCCTCCTTTGCTCAAGGGTATACATATTGAGCTCCATTAATCTGTCCTCATATGTCTTCTGATGCAGTCCCTGCACCATTTTGGTTGCCCTTCTCTGGACTGCCTCAATTTGGTTAATGTCCTTGTGAAGGTGTGGCCTCCAGTACTGCATGCAGTACTCCAGATGGGGCCTAACCAGTGTCTTGTAAAGAGGATTATTACCTCCCTCTTACAACTTGTGATACCACTACTAATACACCCTAACATCCCCCTAGCCTTACCTACTGCTTTAGAGGTCTGCTTGGATGATTTCAGGTCATCGGTGATGATGATGCCCAAGTCTCTTTCTTCCTTAGTGACTGCCAGCAACTCCTTCCCAGCCTATAGGTGGCTTCAGGGTTTCTCTTCCCTATATGCATGATCTTGCACTTCTTTGCATTAAATCCCAGTTGCCACTCTTCTGACCATTTTGCTAGTTTATCCAGATCTCTTCTCATTCTGCCCACCCCATCTGGATCATCTACTCTGTTGCAGATCTTGGTGTCATCTGCAGACAGACAAGCCTTACCCTCTAGTCCATCTGCAATGTCACTAATGAAGATATTGAAGAGGACTGGCCCCTGGACTGATCCCTGAGGTACCCCACTTGTGACTTGCATCTCTTCTGACAGTATACCATTTACCACCATCTCTTCTGACTGTATACCATTTACCACCACTCTCTGTTTTCTGCCCATCAACCAGTTTGCCACCAAGTTGACCAACTTCTGACCCACCTCGAGCCTACCAAGCTTATTTATCAATCTTCTATGTGGAAAAGTGTTGAAAGCTTTGCTGAAGTCAAGGTAGGCGACATCAACTGCTCCCCCTTGGTCCACCACTCTGGTTACCCAGTCAAAGAAATCTATGAGATTAGTTTGACAGGACCTTCCTTTTGTAAACCCATGCTGTCTTGGATCCTGTGCCCTATGGATTCCAGGTGTTGCACTATCCTTTCCTTAGTAGTGCCTCATAATCTTGCCCACTACTGAGGTAAGACTGACTAGTCTGTAGTTCCTGCCTCCTCCCTGCTACTATTCTTGTGGAGCGGGATCACATGAGCCCTTCTCCAGTCTTCTGGGACCTCTCCTGTGCTCAGAGACTCACTAAACAGTTCTGCTAATGGCTCTGCTAGTTCCACCCTTAGCTCCTTAAGTACCCTGGGATGTATGCCATCAGGTCCCATTGCCTTGTCCACCCTGACCTTAGCGAGCTCTTGTAGGATCCTTTCTTTGTGAGAGAGTAGTGCTCACCTCCTCCCTCCTCCCCTGTGTCCATGGTGCTGAGCTGTGGACCCTGCCCTACCTTCTCTTCAGTAAATATTGAGCAAAAGTATCTATTTAGGATAGATGCTTTTACAGGGTCCTCCTCCTCACATGCCCTCTTTTCTCCTTTGAGCTTAGCAATACCCCCTCTGGACTTTCTCCTTTCAATAATGTATCTATAGAAAGTCTTGTCACCTTCTTTTACTGATCGTGCTAGTGTTTTCTCAGTTTGGGACTTTGCCTGCCTTCTGCCTTCCCTTAGAGCAGTTTGGTATGCCTCCCTATCTTCATCCTGCTGTGTTCTCTTATATTTCCTGAAGGCCAGCCTTTTGGCTCTGACCTTTTCTGCTACTGTATTTGAGAACCAAAGTGGTTTTCTTCTTCTTTTGCACTTCCTTTTCTGTCTAACACAATGGGATGTTGCTTCAAGTATTGCATCCTTAATGCTTGACCACTTTGCCTGTACCCCTCACCTGTGTTTCTTTTTGCCAGGGCTAGCTTAACTCTGTTGGCCATCTTATCAAAGTCAGCTCCTCTGAAGTCCCATATTTTTGCCTTGGAATGGGATGATTTAGATGCAGTGGCCAAATTGAACCATACCATGTGATGGTCACTGGCCCCCAGGTGACCTTCTACCTGGAGATCTGTGATCCCTTCCCTGTTAGTACTAGATCTAGGATAGCCCTGTCTCTTGTGGGTTGTTGTACCAGTTGTTTGAGGCCCTCCCCCTGCATGGAATCCACCATGTGTCTAGTTCTGGCAGATGTTCCTGCTGGTATTGACCAATTTGTATCTGGCATGTTGAAGTCTCCCATTATCAAAACCTCCCTTTAGCTGTCATGTTTTGTATATCTTCTAACAGTAATGTGTCTATGTGCTCCCTGGTCTGGGGCCTGTAGACAACCCCAGTTCTTATGGCTGTCCCATTTCCTGTTTCCAGGGTGACCCACAGTTCTTCTGGCTCCTTATTTGTATTCTGAATTTCTGTAGCTTTGATATTTTCATTGACATACAGGGCCACTCCACCCCTTTTGCACCTCGGTCTCTTCTGAACAGTACATAGCCAGGTACTGAAGTCTCCCAAGTGTGGTTACTGGTAAACCACATCTTACTAATTGCTACTATGTCCAGTTTAGCCTCTGACATTATTGCCTGCAGGTCTGGGATCTTATTTCCCAGGCTGTGAGCATTTGTGTACATGATTTTCCATTGGCCAGATTTCGGGTGTGTTAGTTGTTGGGTGAGGTTTGGCATTTCCCCTGTGCGTTGTATGGGGAGATGGACCTTTTTCCTTACCTGGTGATGCAAATGAACTGCAAACATGCTGAATCCCTATTTGACCACTAGCTGAGGGGGGAGGGGTGTTCTTTCCATTCAATGTATGTGGTGCTGCACCCCTTCTCCCCATTTGCTAGTTTAAATATTCTGCAAGACATCAGACTTCTGCCCCAATGCACTGACTCCCGTGCAGTCCATCAAATTTAAAGAATTTTCACTCCCAGAACTGTTGCCAGTTCCCTACAAATCTGTGTCCTTTTTTCTGGTACCAGCCCTTGAGCCACATGTTTAGCTCCCCTATCTCCCCTTCTCTGACCTTCCGTCCATCTGCTCCCCCTCTCCCAGACTGTCAGCATCTCAGAGAAGGAGATGTTGGACAAAATGGATGATTGTTTGTCACCCAGCCTGGTCAGGTGTTCCTTGGTCTCTACAACTGACCGGCTGGTGAGATCATTAGTCCCTATGTGTACCAGGACATCAATGTTTTCTCCTGCTTTGTGAACAATTTTAGCAATGCGGTCAGTGTCTCTCCACGCTGATGTACCTGGGAGACATCTGACCATTACCCCGGCTGGAGATGGGTATCAACTCCCCAAATCATGGAGTCTCCTATGATCAGAAGTTTCTTGGATTTCCTTTTTGCGTTTTTTGTTTTGGTTCCTGATTTGGGTGAGTTTTGTTGTGCTAGCTCCTGTGCTGCAGTGTCCTGCTCTGAAGTGTCCTCTGCCCCTTTGTTTGATTTCAGAGATAGAGACAGCTACCTGTTTGTAGTGTTTATATGGTTTTTGGAGGTAATATGTTGGACAGCACAGAGTGATGGGGCACCCAATTGGCCCCCTCCTGACCACCTGCCAACCTCCTGGACCAACTACCCTCTGCGGTCGAGGTTCTTCTGTTGAATGTTGGGGAAATGGCAGGTAGATCTTATGATGTATTTCCTCTTCAATATGAATTTGAAGCACATAATATCTGCCCATGCTGCCTGGAGCTGAGCCCTAAGATCTCTAATGGCCCAGCATGTAGGACAGTGTCCTAAATCCTGTAAGACTGTCCTTCTGAAAAGTGTTCTGCAGTACCTGCAGTTAATGATATCCATTCCAGATAAGTTGCTCAGTTTATAACCTGGTCAGAGTAATTAGAAGGAAGAAAATGTAAGTAATGGTTTGATTCTGTGTTTTGTTTTCATATAACTTGTTATAACAAGTTAAATTACTAGTGCCCCTGTAAATGAGCTCACCTTATGGATGCCCCACTGATCTGCCCCTTCCTGCTTTGCCACAGGAAATGTCACAACTGTGGTACCCTATAAAAGGAGTGTAGTGTAGGGTGGTTGGGGATGGGGTGGTGGCTGGGCCCTTCCCCTGCTGAAAAAGAAGAACCACGGATGAGAGAACAAGGAGGTAAGAGCAGAAACAATCAGTCACAACAAATGCAGTAACCCTGAAAGCTTATCCTAATGTTAGATAAAACTGTAAAACCTGTAAAGCACCACCTGTAATAATTTCAGAGAAGATATACCCTATAAGAAACACTTTGCTACAGAGAAAAATAAAGCAGTAGCAGAAGATATACCTTGCAAAAGACAATTTGAATCAGAAGATTACAGCAGTAATCTGTTAGCTCACACCTGTCGGCACACCTTGTAATAATGCCGAAGAAGGTATACCAGCAACAACAATTTGAATCAGAGAAAAATAAAGCAATGAAATGTTAGCAACAAACAGTAGCAATCCCTGTGAGTACAACATAAAAATAACACACAGTAAATCTGCTTAGCCAAAAGAAATCTTAATCCATTTCCCTTGCTCTGGTAAGGTTCTCTGCTCTGTCCTTTCAAGCAATCTTAGAAGGAAAGAGATCAGGTGAAGCTAGGTGCCTTGGCCAGCAAACCAAGTCTTCTACCTCCAAGATATCAACTAACCTGATCTTTTAACCCTTCTTTCTGTTGGAAATCGCTGACAGTTTGCCTGCTCCACCCCCCAGATACACACCTGATCCTCTGGAGGAGCTGTGGGGGGAAAACAATTAGCTCCTTCAATGTGAGAAGGAGACTGAAACACCTCTGAGACAACAAACCTTTTCATCAAAAAAAGAATAAAATAAAACAGTGTCAAACAGTAATTTTGCTTAGCCCAATGATAAAAAGTCACAAAAATGTAAGCACCACCTGTAATCATTTCAGTGAAGAGATAACCTGTAAGAAACACTTTGCTACAGAGAAAAATAAAGCAGTAACAGACGATACACCTTGCAAAAGACAATTTGAATCAGAAGATTACAGCAGTAATCTGTTGGCACACACCTGTAGGCACACCTTGTAATAATGCAGGAGAAGGTATACCAGCAACAACAATTTGAATCAGAGAAAAATAAAGCAATGGCTTTGAAGGGTGCAGACGTCTCCCAGTCCAGAGAAGATCAAGGCTCCCAATCTCCAGAGGGTAAGCATGGGTGAGGTGGGGTGCGGGGAGCTGGGTGCACAGAGGAAGGGTGAGAATGAGGAAGGGGAATTGGGAGACCACGATGGACCATTTTCTTTGTTACAGGTTACACATGCTTTTATTTTTTTACAGAGATTTCTGTCCCACAGTGCTGACTTCGTGACAGCAGAACCAAGGTACGAGGCTGGTGGGTGGGATTGCACAGAGGGAGGAAGCAGGAGGTATTTATTTTGTCTTACAAAGGGGATCAGGTTGTGAGGGTGGCAGGTGGGACTGCACAGAGGGAGAGAGTGGGAGGGAGGAATTTATTTTGTCTTACACAGGGGACCAGGGTACTAGGGTACTAGGGTGGTAGGTGGGACTGCACAGAGGCAGGGGACTGGAGGGATTTATTTTGTCTCAGAAAGGGGCTGGGCTACAACCAGTTATTAATCCATGGAACAAACAGAGCTTAATACAGTAGCTCTTTAAATTTCAGTTCAGCTGCGGGCAGCATTTCAAAAAGCTGGTGTGAATAAAGTTATTGCCTCTCTCATCAAGTGAATTCCAGTAAACTGAGTTATGCCCTAAGGGATTTGGGAGTATTTTTTTTTCCATTGATAACAATGTATTTTGAGCTGTTCAGTGAACAGCAGGAGGGGGTGCCACCAGGATTTGTCATTCCTCTTTGATACAGGATGTAACTCCCTGCAACATACAATCATTGTTCGATGCACAATCCCTCTCCCAACAGGTCCTCCCCCAAACAAGATCCTATGTTGTACCTGACATCTATTTTTTTCCCATGGAACATAATGGGAAATCCAACATGTCATAACTCTGGAATGGATTACTGTTTTCCCACCAGATCTTCAAAAGGCACATCTGTGAGGCCAAGGCTTTCTATGCTGAAATTCTCAGCCACTTATATTAAGCCATTTTTGAGATACAGGTGAGCAAAAAAACAGCCAGAAAGAGCAAAACCCTCTGTTTTTTCAACACTCTGTATCTTAAAAACTACAAAAGGGATTGCCACAAAATTTGGCACATCAAGAGACCTTCCCCTACACATAAAGTGTGCCAACTTGTGTACAAATCCCTTCAATTGTTCCAAGGTTATTAAAGTGCAAAATGTGAGATTTAACATTAAATTGCCCTGCCAACCTATATATATATATATATATATATATATATATATATATATATATATATAGATAGATAGATAGATAGATATAGATATATATAGATATATAGATATATCTATATATATACATATACATACACACACTGTATGTATAATAGAGAAATAGAGAGTAATCTTTTGTTGGGGGAGATTCTTTATTGCTGGGAAAAAACATTATATATCTTTTGTTAAGGGAAGAGAAAGACTGAAATGTGGATTTAGAGATATCCTCAGATGAGGGACTTTGTTTTGTTTAAACTGCCTGTATAAGAGCTATCCTGCACAATTTTATTTTTTTATATTATTATTATTGATAATAATAAAATGCTACTTGTGAATTTTATGACTGCTCCTGGTTTACCTATACTTCCTGACCTGTGGCATGAAGACAATTGGTTTTAGAAGTGGGATTTACACCATGCATACGCTAAGTCAGTAGTTTAGTGCATTGGTACTAGACTTGGTACCAGGGTAAGCATAGAAGAACGGTACGGATCCTGCAACAGCAAGCCCAGAAGTGATTAATAGAAGAATGGCAGCCAAACTGGAAGTAAAACCAAAAATCCAAACTGAGACTGTACAGCTGAGACCAGTGATGGAAGAAGAACAGGCTGGGACAGAATCTGAAAGCATGTCTGCCTTCTTCAAATGGAGGGTTATATAACAAAGAGAGATGGGGATGCAGAGAAAGGAACAGAAGCAATGACAGGAGTAGCAGAGAAAAGTAGAGATGGAGCAATGGCTGGATGCCTTGCAAGCTATCAAAGCTGGAGGATCTGGTACACGTCCAGCAGATCAACAAAACACAAACAATGTAAAAGACATTAAACTTACAAAGTTGTGTTCCTCAGATGATATCAAAGTATACCTGACAACCTTTGAAATGGTTGCTGGAGTCTGCCAGTGACCAATACAGCAATGGGCAATTGAGCTGGTACCTTACCTGACAGGTACTGTAAAACTCAACTTGCCTACAGCAATATGAACACTGCGCAGTCAGAAAACTATTACCTTGTAAAGAGAGAAATCCTTAAAAGGTATGACATCTCAGGAGAGACCTATAGTCAGAGATTCTTGTCCCTGACATACAACTCAGTTGGCAGTCCCCAAGAAGCCTTCACCTGACTCAGATAACTCCTCATTAAATGGCTCCAACCAGGAGGGAAAAACAGTCCCACAGATCTCTGACATATTTGCAATGGAGCAATTATCAACATCCTGCCCACAGATGGACAGTTTTTGGTAAAAGAACACTGGCCAGAAAGTAGGGAAAAGGCTGTTTCTTTGTATGAGGACTATCTGCTGGCCAGACAGACACTGCAGCAGTGAAGTAATAGCCAAGTAATGGTAAGACCGTCTTTTTCCTGATTTAACTCCAAGTCAGATAAGAACTCTGATGGGGATAACAAATCTGCACCCAAAGACTTCATTTTCTATAACTGTAATAAGCCAGGCCATGCTGCAAGAAACTACCATGAAAATAAGGAGGTTAACACTGGAGCAAATGTGGCCTTAGCAAATTGGGGCACGTATTAACAGATGTCAAGGTGGGGGATAAGACTGTGAAGGGACTTACAGATTCAGGTAAGCCAAAAGACACTGGTGCTTGCTGAAGTTCTGAGAAAAGACAGTGCAAAAGGACCAGGTACTAGGATCATCTGCATCCACAGGGACACTCTATTCCACCACCGAAGTGGCTCTGAACAGTAATGGGGTGTTGCACCCAATGAAAGTGGAGGTAGTACCCAAGTTACCTGTAGCTGTAATTATTAGAAATGCCTTTCCAGGATTCATGAAGTTAATCACAGAGGTAGTAAATCCTGCTGCATCAGCAGCTGTGATAACAAGAACTCAGGCAAAGAAAATCTCTGATGCTGGGGACTCTTTTCCTTTTGATGACTTTGATTCAGACTTGTCTGAGCCTAGCTCCAAGTTCTGGAAGTCCATGAAAGAAAGAAAATGCCTGAAAAACCAATGGCATCAAAAGACTGATGGACATAAGTGGTTGATTCTCGAAAATGCTGAAACTAAACTGATAACTGATTGTGATTTTGTTTCTGAGCAAACTAACAATGTTTCTGTCCTAGGTTGTTTTATGCAGCTGGGGGTGAAAAAAAAAAACAGGGTGAACCAACATTTAAAAAATTTAATGAGACACCTCATGCAAATGAGCTCATCAGCCAATGTGTGTTGCAGTGGGTGCATTAGCCTGTCATTACTGTCGCGCCCAACCTCATTTGCATGTGTTGCACCTTATAAGTGCCACAGAACAGCACAGGCCATGGACCAGTACTGCAACCTTGATAGGTAAGTTGTGCATGTGGCTGCAGCTCACTGGGAGCTGACAGCACTGCATGGTGGGATGGACCAGGGAGATGCTGCCATTGACACACTGTGCTGTCCATGTCCACAGGCAGCAACATGTCGGCACATGAGGAGGGGTAGGAGTGGGGGCCTGCATGGAACCGCATGCCCAACTTCACAAATGCCAAGACTGATGCCCTGTTTGAGGCCTACCTGGACAGGGAGCTCCTGTTGAGTGGTGCCACGGCCACACCACAGGCCAGGGCTGGTGCGTGGGAGAGGGTGACAGCCTATGTCAATCAGCATGGCAGCCTTCAGTGGTTTGCACAGAAGTGCGGAAAGAAGGTGGGAATGGACAAGCGACGGATAAAGGACAAGGTGGCAGCCATCTGGGTGTTCCATACCATCACTGGAGGAGGGTCTGCAGATGCACCCACACTAACGCCATAGACAGAGTTGGTGGCAGCCACCATGCACCACACCATGGTGGAGGGTGTGCCTGGTGGAGGATTCCAGATGGGTGGCAGCCCATCATTGCATGGTACGTATGTCAGCCATGCACAGCTAGTGGCACAGAGGGTGTGTACATGGGCATGCTGGCATGCATGCAGCCGACATGCAGGTCATGTGCACGTGTGCACACCCACGCACATGCCATGCTACAGGACACATGCAGCAGCAGTGTATGGGGGACGCATGTGGGCATTGCATCACTGAGACGCCTTTCTTCTCTTGCAGCACCAGCATGCCTCCGTGCAGATGATGGTGCACTGGCAGCGACAGCAAGTGTGGACGTTGGTACAGCCCAAGTGGACCAGCCATCCACCTCCACCGGCGTCCAGGGGCCTGACAGGTTGCAGCTCAGCACCACAGTGCAGGCAAATGTCCTGGACCTGGGGTCGGACGAGGCCCTGGATGTGTTCCTGCAGGATGCCAGCCTTGATGTCCTATGCACAGAGACACAGATTAGGGTGGGGTCTGACTCTGATGATGACATCACACTGATCCTGGACAGCATGGGCAATGTTATGGGTGAGACACCCTGCTGGCATCTGACACAGGCACCATGCCCAGCACCCTGCCAGCAGTGGAACAGCTGCCTGCCACCACTGTGGGTGCAGCGGTGTGTGCTGCCCCGACTGTGCCCTGCGGTGGCTGTGGTGCAGCCGTACAGGTGCTGGGTGGTGTACAGCAACCAGATGGGTGACAACAGCAGGCTGCAGGTGCCATCAGGCAGCCGGACACAGGGTCTGCCACCAGTGCACCTGCTCCCTGTAGACCCCACTGTGCAGCATCCACCAGAGGGGGGCTGTGCAGCATGGCCGGTCACCACAAAAGGATTGGCATCCTACCCAGGAGCCCCAGGACGCCAACTGGCTGGCTGAGCACACCCGTCTGCTGTGGGCGTCCATTCAGCAACAGGTGCTGCCACTGGGGTGCATGCACTGTGTGCGGAGGTGTGCCAGTTAGCTGAGAAGCAGGAAAGGGGCACTGTGCAGATCCTGGCAAGGATGCAGTGGATGCAGGAGGCCATGACTACATCCTTGGATTGCATTGCCACTGTGATCATGGATGGCTTTGTGTTGCTGGCTGCCACAGGGCATGGCCATGCACAGGTGACCCCTCGCAGTGTGCTGTCCACCTCACGAATTCGGCATCAGGTGACTCCAACACAGTCGATGCTGGGCTCTGATGTAGGAATCCCAGGCATGCCTGGGGCTGGCCTGTTTGGGTGCCTGCACACCCCCACGTGGACACAGTCGCAGTCCCGTGGGTCAACCCCTGGGGGTCTGTTGCAACTCCCCCATGGCTGATGCGCAGCCTGGGGCTGCTGATCGGCCCCGGCGCAGCTGCCCATGTGGCTGTGGTGACCATGGTTCTGTGCAGTGGCCCTGATGTGTGGGCTGCCCTGACCACAGTCTGCGGCTGCTGCCCTATGCGCACATGGGCGGTGTGTGTGTGCCTACCACTGGTGTCATGCCTGTGTGTTACACCACACACTGCCTGTGTGCATGCTTGCCTGGCCACTGGACCATGTGGCATGGATGAGATGAGGGCAGTCTAGCACCGGTTGCACCTGTGTACTGGTGCAATGCATCTGATCCATGCCACATACCAATGCCTGGGTGTATGGGTGCATATGTGTGTGTGTGTTGCTGTGTGTGGTTGTGTGCTGCTGAGTCCCCTACCCCTGCCTCATGCCTCTGTGTGTGCACACCCTGCATGTGTGCTGTACCTGTTTGTGTGGTCCATGCATGTGTACCGCACCACCTACCTGTGTGCACCATAGTGCTCTTGTGCGATGGTGTCCTGGTGGTGTCATGCCTGCTGGAGCAGCCAGGGGTCAGTCCACCTAGGTTGTGGCTGTCCAGCACCCTCTGGCCCATTGCCCCCATTGTCCCCACTACTGTCACCCTCATCAGCCCCGACAGCTATCCCACAGTCAATGGCCATGTTGTGCAGTATGCAGCAGACTAGGAATAAGCCACAGGCTTTCGAGAGGCTGTACTGTAGGGCACCACCTGACCTGTCTAGGCAATGGAACCATGCTTCTTTTAACATTCCAAAGACACGCTCGATGATGTTGTGCATGCTGCCATGTGCCTCATTGTACCATTCCTCTGTTGAAGACAACGGGCGCCGGTAAGGGGTGAGCAGCCAGGGCCTCAGTGGATATGCGCTGTCACCTGTGTGGAGATTGACATGGTTAGCCCTCTGCTATTCTCTGCTGTGCCCCTTGCCTGTCCCTGGTGCCCATGCTACCATGCACACCCTGCCCACCCCAGGTCTGCTTTGCCCATCGCCCCTTGCCCATGCCATGCTCACCCACTAGATGGCCCATGGAGTTGTCCCCATACTCAAACCTGTGGCACAGCGCAAAGCTGTGCCAGATGAATGCATCATGTGCACTCCCAGGGTGTGTGGCACAGACATTGGTGATGTGCCCCATGGCATCGCACACCACCTGGCAGTTGACACTCAGGCTCCCCTTCTGGTTGATGTATGCCATGCCCTCAGGGCCAGGTGGCATGCGGATGGCCATGTGGGTGCACTCAATGACCCCAATCATACCAGGTATACGTGCCACCTTGTAGAAGTCCTACATGGTTGCTCTATACCCACCTGTGTGCTGGGGGAAATGGATGAATTTTGAAGCATGTGGCAGCAGAGCATTGAGGAGCTGTGTGAGGAGGCAGGATGTGGCCAACTAGGTGATGTCTGTGGTGTCCCCTGTTGGTTTCTGGAAGGTGCGTGTGGCGAGCAGGCACATGATGGCAGTCACCTTCATCTCCACAGACATGGCGTGGCTCCATCTGGTGGGTTTCTGCATCTCCTCACTGCACAGCTCACAGAGCTGCCTCAGAATGGCCCTGTTCAGGTGGTACTGGCCTACAATCTCAGTGTCACTGTAGTTCTCAAAGGTGATGCAGGCACGGTACCATCTGTCTTGGGCGTACTGCCAATGGGCCCCTCCTCAGCCACATCACTGTTCCTCCTGCCCCCTCACACCCCTCATTACTGCCTCCATCATGAAGGGTGCACTGTCCATGGCCCTTGCTGTCCACTGTCCCCCTGCACGGTTGGCTGCTTGCTGTGTGCCACCCTGGTGCACTGCTTGTTGATATGTGTGTGTGTGTCTCTCTCTCTCTCCCTCCCTGTCTCTGTCCCTCTCTCCCTCTCCAACACCACCTCTGTCCCTCTCCTTCTGTGTTTGTTGCCTCTGGTCTGTCTGTCTGTCTGTGTGTGTGTGTGTGTGTCTCTCTCTCTCTCTCTCTCAATCACTCCCTCTCACTCACACCCAGGTGCAAGTGCTGTCTGTGTTTGTGCCCTGTATTTATAGGGACAAGTCTGCTCAGTGCAACTCTGATTTGCTCCACACTTGTGCCATGGATTAATAGTTGAATATGCCACTGCGCTGGATATTAATGGGAACGCCCCCTGCTCTTGCGCCTGCATTCATTATAGTTGTGCATTGGCGCAATGGATTTTGTGCTGCGCACTGGCTCCCACTGAATATGGCTCCTTGGCACGAGACCACACTTGCGCTGGTGCAACTCAGTTGCACCATGCGCAACTGCTCTGAATATCTGGGCCAAGAAAAACAAAGATCCCCTATGCTGTGACAGCTACCAACCCATATCGCTGATGAATTCCAATTATAAAGTTTTAGCTAAAGTCTTAACTGCTAGAATTCAAATTACAATATGTGAACTGGTTGGTAAAGAGCAGGTGGGCTTTATTCATGGAGGATCTGGGGCAGATTGTGTTAGGAGGATGTTAAATGTAATATGGGATGCTAACAAAACTGAGAACCCCTACCTAGTGTTCTCCTTAGATTTGTTTGAAGCATTTGATTCCTTGCCTTGGGACTACATGTTCTCTGCCTTGCAACACTTCAGTTGTGGAGATAATTTTAGCTCCTGGGTTTCATTGTTTTATAAAACCTCCTCTGCTCAGATTCTAACAAATTATTTAATATCTAAGTCTATTCCCTTGGCCTATGGAACCAGACATGCTGTCCCCTGTCCCCTTACCTGTTTATTCTTGCGATCGAACCTCTGATCAGGGCTATTGATGTACACTCAGAAATATCAGGGTTTAAAATAGGAACCTTTATTCATAAAACATTTGCATTTTCAGACAATTTGCTTTTAACCCTATCTAAACTAGTTCAATCATATAAAGCTTTAAAAAAAACTACCCTCTGATTTTGGCTCCAGCTCAGGCCTCCAAGTTAATTGGGATACATCCAAAGCCCTTTGTTACAACCCTGCACCCTTTATATTAAGAAATCTAAATGAGATTTGTGAAAACAAATGGTTTAAGAGTCAATTAACATATTTGGGTCTAAAAAATTCCTCCGATCTAAATTCTTTAGTTGACATAAACTACCTCCCTTTACTCAATTGCATAGAACAAGACCTCACCCATTGGTGGTGCTCTAATCTATCTCTTTGGGGTAAAGTTAACTCAATCAAAATGATCATTGCCCCAAAAATATTCTACCTGTTTCAAAATATCCCAATATTATTATTCAAAAGGTTTTTTGACAAACTAAACTCAACAATAAGGGCTTTCCTCTGGGACTCCAAACTGCCAAGGTTGTGTATTAATAAGCTTTGGGCACCCTACAAACTAGGAGGATTAGGTCTTCCACAGTGGAAATGGTACCAGTGGGCATTCATGTTTAAACAGACTGCTGGACACTTACAACCCCAATCTGAAATCACTTCTCACCTTCCTTTATGGGTGTTATTGGAAACAGCTCTGCTAAAACCATACTTGTTAACTGACTATATTTACCCACTCCCTTAAATCTTAACAGTAACCCATGCTTAAGTAATACCTTTAGGGTAATCAGGAGGATCAACAAGACTATTAAGCTGACCTCTATACCCCTGTTATCAACACCCTTTTGGTCTAATCATCTCTCTTTTCACAGAGGTGGTGCCATGCTAATCAATAAAGCCTGGTCTCAAGTAAGCATTAATCGTATTGGTGACCTTTTGTATAAGGGTTCAGCCACATTAATGTCTTTTTCAGAACTAAAGGAGAAATTTTGTCTCCCCATGTTCCACTTTCATTACTACTTACAATTAAGACACACACTTTCAGAGCACCTCTCTGAGGAAGATTTCTCTCTGCCCAACAATATGGAGTGGGATCAGTTTGGTGAAAATATGCCCACTCAAAAAGGGAGCCAGTTTCACATATAAATCTCTTACTTTCTCTCTCACTTCTCCATCATTCAGTTCCTCTGCCAGACAGAAATGGGAAAAGGTGTTGGGAATTAAAATTGATGATCAAGACTGGCGCTCTGCCTGGGACTATGCTTATCATGGATGTAAGGACCTCCAAGGAAAGCTCACTTAATACTAAATTCTACATCGGATGTATATGTCTCTTTCAAGGCTTTTGAAATGGGTATTACTCCAAATTCATGTTACTGGAAATGTAATTTCAATAATGCTAAATTGCTACATATGCTGTGGGAGTGTCCAAAACTTAAAGACTTCTGGGTTAAGGTGATAGAAGCATGTGAAGCCTCCCTCTCCACTACTTTACCTAATACTGCACTCATATTTATTTTAGGAACCTTTCCACATAATACCACCCTTACATATAGCCAGATGTTATGGATCTCAGTGGCCTTTGTGTGTGCCAAAAGATTAATACTCAAATATTGGAAAGATCCTAGGGTGCCCTCCTTTATTTTATTTAGTTTTTGTTTACCGGGTAAATGCACTAGCCATAGCATGACTATTTTCAGACATGACACGGGACAGTACAAAACAGTATAACTTATAGAACATTTTATAAGTGCAGGAAAACAATACATAGAGTTGGTCAAAAACAGTATCAATGATCAATACACAGGCAATCAAAAAATAACACTACATGGGAAACAGTTTAGAGAAACAACTTTATATAGAGTAGAACAGAACAGAACAGATTGTATGTAGAAATAGCATAAAACAAGAGATAGACTCAAAGATGCAGTAGTGTTAGGGGGTCAGTGTAGGAAGAAGCAGAGGAGGGCAAACAGCTTACCAGGATCAGAGGAAGTGGGCCTTAGTTTGAGGGACAGAAGGGAAATGGGCCAAGAGGCAGCAGGACTAGTGTTATTGGGAGTAGAGGGGAGGTATAGTAATGTGTTTTTTGTGGTTAGGGAGTTTGAGGGTGACATAAGTAGGACTGACAGTGAAAGGGCTGATTGCCATCAAGTGGGGTCAAAACAGGTGCATGAGTCAGCCAGAGATAGATAACGGCGCAGCTCTATTTTAAAGCAAAGATGGGAGTTTGGCTGCCTTAGGACAAATGGAAGTGCATTCCATAGCAGGGGTGCCACATGTTGGAAGGCACCAGTACCTTTGGATATGCGATACCTAGATATGTTGAGTAGAGATTTTTCAGCTGATTGCAAGCCATGGTTTGGGGAACCAGCAACACTGCAAGTGAGGATAGGGTTTGAAGCCTGATAATAGAATCAGTGAGAGAGCCGAGATAGTATTGCCTGGTAGTGAGGGGGGGGAGCCATCCCAAGTCCCTCTAGAGTTGACAATGGTGCCTGAGTGGAGGAGACGAGGAGGCATATTGGCAAATGTTATTATAAGTAACATCCCATTTATGAAGGGAGGTTTTATGAGAAGCTGCAATAATAGGAACACAATATGTGAGGGTGGGGAGAAGGATATCTCTGGCAATAGCCAGCTTAGCAGAGGGCGTTAACATATAGCTGGTCTTGTAAGCAACACCCAGTTTAGCATTGACAGCTTTGCAGGTGGACTGTATGTGAAGATTGAAATCCAGGGATTGGTCAAGCATGACACCAAGATAGTTAAAGGATGTGACCCACTCTAATTGAGTGCCCTCTAAGTCATAAATTATCAGGGATGTGGGACAAGCTCTGAGCTTAGGGGCAGAGCCTAGAAGCATGGCTTTTGTCTTCTTAGCATTTAGTATCAACTTATGGGCATAAAGCCAGTTTTGAACATTTTTGACGTCTAAGGAAAGGAATGAGTTAATGCTGTCTATCCTGGTGGAGCTAGTATAAATAACAATATCATCAGCATAAAGCAGAGATGAACAGGTTTGAAAAACATCTGCAACATCATTTATGAAGAGTGAGAAAAGAACTGGCCCCAGGATAGAGCCCTGAGGCACACCAATATTGATGATGGTACTGTCAGACAGGGAGGAGTTAAATTTTACAGTTTGGGTCCTGTTTGACAGATAGCTGCTAAACCAATTTACTACTGGAGATGAGATCCTCAAGTTATGAAGAGCAGAAAGAAGCAAGGGGTGATCGACAAGATCAAAGACCTTACTAATGTCAATGAAAACAGCCCAACTGAGTCATCCAGAATCCGTATTAGAAAGTATATCTGTTGTGAGTTTGAGAAGAGCAGCTGACATACTAAGATTTTTTCTGAAACCATGCTGGGTCTCAGAGAGAAGATTGAATTTTGTGAGGTAGTCAATTGTTTGGGTGGTGACAAGTTTCTTTAGTATTTTGCTCAGTACTGAGAGAATGGCTAAAGGCCTGAAGTTAGTAACCTCCTTCGGGTCACCTTTACTGAATGGCTCAATATGATGAGTCATACAGCTAATAATGAGAGAATTTCTTACTTGCTCTCTGATAGGTTGAATAGGTTTTTGGATATTTGGGGGCCCTTTCTTCAGATGACCACTCACTCAGTTGCTAATCTAGGTGCATAGACTTAAATTGTTGAATCTGAGTTTAGAATTAATATCTATCAGGCATTTTTAATATTTTCAATAATCAATATGTGTGTTTTTGAAATTCTTGTTTTCACTGGTTAATGCTTTTTTTGCTTAGTTAAGAGTAGAACCCATTTGTACTGATTTATTATTAGTTGAATAAAGTATAGTTATAAGTGTTTCTGATGGTTTTAACTGCAAATGTAAATTTGTAATAACTGATTTAGAATCCTTTATAATGAGTGTTACAGCTTAGGGAGGCAGTATAGCACAGTGGTTTAAGGTTCTGAGCTGCAAATATGGTGACATCCAGCAGATAAGACCTGGGTTTGAATCCCACAGCTTCCACTTGCATACTGTGTGACCCTGAGCAAGTCACTTAACTTCCCTGTGCTCCCAGGTCGCTCCTGTAAAAAAGCTTTCAGCTTAGTGTGCTACTCCTGGTTAAACAACTAAATTAAAAAAATATGTATATCTGTAATTTTGAGACACTATTTGGTTTAATCTTTCTTTTGCAAATACAATAAAATTTATCATGGAAAAAAAAAGAAGATATTGATCTTGCTTACGACAGACCAGAGCAAACTGTAACTTCAGATGTTGTAAAGCTGAATGTTTCCATACCCACAGAACAAACTGCAGACATTTGTAACTTGATAAAGACATTTGAAGTACTTTTATCACACTGTCAAGCTGAGCAAAAGGGGTCAAGCACATAATAGTGACAGAGAATGCTCACCCTATTAGACAAAAGACATACAGATTACCAGAGCACTTAAGAGAAGATGTGGTTAATGGAACAAAAAATGAAAGAGTTGGGTATAATTGCAGAATTGAGAAATGCTTTGCCATCTTCAATGGTGACTGTAAACAAAAAGGAAACGGTGTGTGTGAATCTGCCTTGATTTTAGGAAACTTAATCAAGTGTCTGTATTTGAGAGCTATCCTATGCCCAGGATAGATGATTTGGTGGACAGATTGTGAAGTGCCAATACATCAGTGCCCTCAATCTCACCAGTAGTTACTGACAGATTCCCATAGCTAAAGATTCCAAAGAAAAAAACTGCATTTAACACTCCAGTTGGATTCTATCAGTTCACCACCATGCCATTTGTTTTACATGGTGCACCTACTACATTCCAGCAGTACATGGATGTAATTCTAGCCACTCCCACTGGTTATTGTGCTGCTTACCTGGATGATGTCATGATGTACAGTCCAAACTGGAAAAGTCATCTAGAATACCTACAAGTAGTTATCCAATCTATCAAAAATGCAAGTCTGACCATTAATCCTACCAAATGCACATTAGGCAAGCAGGAAACCAGATATTTGGGTTGGATATTGGGAAATAGAAAAGTAAAGCCAGAGATTTCCAAAATAGAAACTGTAGTTAACAGTCCTGTCCCTAAAACAAGGAAACATGTCAGGTCATTCTGAGGGCTGGCTGGTTACTGCGGGAGATTTGTTCCCAACTTTACCCAGTTAGGTATGTCCCTCATGAAACTCACAAAGAACCGGTACCTGAATAATGTAAAATGGTCCCCAGAGTGTGATGAAGATTTTCAGGCCATCAAGACTGCATTATGTTCAGCCCCTGTTTTAAGAGTTCAGACTTTGAGAAACAATTTCTTTTACTGACAGATGCATCAGAGGTAGGCCTAGGTGCAGTCCTAAGTCAGAATATAGATGGGAAGGAACATCCTATTCTGTATATCAATAGGAAATTGCACGATAGAGAGAAAACATACTTCACTATTGAAAAAGAATGTCTTGCTGTGAAATGGGCAATGGAATCCTTTACATTTTATTTGCTAAGAGCTTTTTACTTATGACAGATCACAATCCTCTTTGCTGGCTTAATCAAATGAAGGATAAAAATCCCAGAAATACAAGGCAGTACCTGCACTGCAGCCATTTAAATTCAAAGTGATGCACACATCTTGTAAAGAGAATCTTACTGCTAATTTTTTGTCAAGATATGGTTCAGGTCTTGCAAATTCAGAAGGTTGAAAAAAATGTGCTGAACTGAATTGTTTGCTGAACAAGATGTTAGGAAAAGTGGATGTTGCATATGCAAAGAACTGTCAATGTTATAAGATAATGTTAAAAGAGAAATAAAAGAAGGTTTTAAGAAAGAAAAAAACAGGTTCCTTCTTAAAGAGTGAGGTATGTGACAGAGTTGGATAAAACCCTCTCCCATTTGTTATACAGAGAGAGACTTAAAAGCAAGGATCTATTCTTTGCTCTCCTATTCTGTCACTTGTCTAGCTCTTGCCTGTTTGATTGCATAATCAAATTTTCCTTGTGGAACCTTTGAATTGGCCACTCTGATGGTCTCACAATTCCCATTGTTTTCTCCCTTTCTTCACCTGCTGTTTCTGTTCTTTCTGTCTTACCTTGCTCCTCTGTGGTTAAAACTGTATGTGAAGTTTATGTGAAACTAGGATCCCTTAATTTGCAAATGTATATAGTTATATTGTTAGAATAATTGCAGAAAGCTATTTGAAACTCAGGGGGGTTAACCTTGAGGTGCAATTTGTCAACAGGGTATCAGTTCTGGGAGACAATGTTCTATTTTGATGCACTTGCAGGAAAAGAACTGACAACATTCTGATACATTTTGTGAGAAACAGGAGATGTATCTTAAGCTCAGGATGCAGAAGTCAATTACGAGAAAATACATTATCTATAAGAAGAGCAACGTTTTGCTAGTGGGAGAGAGAGATTGAAGTGTAGATTTAGAGATACACTCAGCTGAAGGACTTTGTTTTGTTTGAACTGCCTGTATAAGAGCTGTCCTGCAAAAAAAATGCTAAATGTTATTGTTCTTAAGGGGGCATCTAGAAGGAATACAGCCACACTTGGATGTGAATCAGAAATGGGAAAAAAATCAAATTGGGGATATTGGAGGCTACTGAGACATGTATGAGATTGCAAAGCAAAAAGGGAAGGGCTAAAAAACTGAGCTGATTAAGTAAAGGGGTCTTAGAAATGGTGAGGACTAATAAAGGAAGCGTTCAAGAAATACAAGAAATCCAGGAAGGGGGAGGATAGGGAGGAGTATGTCAAGAGGTCCAAGGAAGTTATCAGAGGAGTCAGAGCAGCTAAGGCCAGGGAATTGAGGCTGGTGCAGGGCATCAGGGATGGTGAAAAGGACTTCTTCAGATACATACGGGAGAGAAGGAGCAGCAAGGACCAGATAGTTAGGATCAGGAAGGATGGGGGGGTGGGCAGAGAAAGGGGTGGATCAGGCAGAAGCACTGAATGAGTACTTCTGTTCCATATTCATGAGGGAGAAAGGAGGTCAGCTACCACAGGGGGTAGGCAGGATGGGCAGGAGGAAGGGGGTAATGGATGGGGTGATCACTGATAGTAGGATACTGGAGGGGTTAAGAGCTCTGAGGGTGAATAAGGCAGCAGGACTGGATGGTATACACCCCAGGGTGTTAAGAGAAATGGCTGAGATCCTGGCTGGACCTCTGGCAGAACTGTTTAATACCTCCCTGGACACAGGGTGCATACCGCATTACTGGAGGATGGCCCACGTGGTACTCATCCATAAAAGTGGACCGAAGTATGACACAGGTAATTACAGGCCGATAAGCTTAACTTTCATCATGGAGAAGCTGATGGATACAATACTTAAGAAAAGACTGGTGACCTTTATGGAAGACAGTGGCCTCCAGGACAGTCACCAGCATGAGTTTATCTCCGGAAAATCCTGCCAGAACAACCTAGTTGAGTATTATGACTGGGTTATGAGGGAATTGGACATGGGTCATGCGGTGGATGTCATATTCTTGGACTTCAGTAAGGGGTACAATGCAGGGGAACAAGGATGATCCAGGGATTGGAGGACAGACCATACAAGGAGAGGCTTAGAGAGCTGAACAGGTACTCCTTGGAGGAGAGAAGGGGGATATGACTGAGACCTTTAAGTACATAAAGGGGATAAACAAGGTGAGCACTGAGGGGATACTCTGGCTGAGGAGGGGGAGGGACATGAGCGGGCATGGCCTTAGATTGGAGGGGGAAGATTTAGGACAGAAATGAGGAGACACTTTGTCACTAAGAGGGTCATGGCAGAATGGAATGCTCTACCAGAGGAGGTATGGTATGGTATGGTAAAATTTTATTTATACAGTGAGGTGGTAGCCTGTAAGACAGTGGGTAGTTTCAAAAGGGGATGGGACAAGGTGAGCAGGAGTAACTAGGAAGGGAAAGGGCAGGGCAGCTGCAAGGTGAAGGTGCTAGCTGCACACTTGAGCAGACTTGATAGACCAGGTGGCCTACTTCTGCTGGCAAATTTGTATGTTCATATGTTCTTGATAGTAATAAAATGCTACTTGTGAATTTTATGACTTCTCCTGGTTTGTCTGCACTTCCTGACCTATGTCACGATGACACTCCCTACTTCATCATTTCACTGTCCTGCACTTCCACCAAGCCTCTACCCGGTGGCAGTCATTCAGCAGAGCACACAGTCCTCCCCCCAGTAGAGGACAGTAGTTCTTTTGGGAGCTCAATCCTCTTCCCCTTGGCCAACCCCTGGCAACCTGTGCTTGTTTCTGAACATGGGTCACCAACATGGCATCCAGTTCCTCAACCATCAGCGCTACTGGACAAGCTAAGTGCATGATTTTGCACTTTTTGGCATTGAACCTCAACTGCTATCCTTTCAGCCACTCCTCTAGTATCCCCAGATCCATATGCATTGTTTCCACTCTCTCCTCAGTGTGTCACTTTGGGTGTATTATATTAAATAAACATTGACAAAGTTTGCTGTACTTGTGAAATAATACCATCTCAGGGCAAACAAGCTCACAAAGGCAACTCACCCTTTGGGTTCATGGTTTTATGAACTTGTTAGCCCCATTTTTTTCCCAATTCTATTTTATCTCCTGGTACTTTCGGGGCATCTCTCTGGAAAATCCACCTGACCACAACACCTAACTGTCCACCTGAAACTCCCTGGATGAACATCCCACTCCAACTCCCTGAGCACAGCCGACCCCCCCTGGATCTGTGCCCCCTGGGCGGGGCCACTCATCCACCTACCAGGTGTCCTCATCTGGAATTCAGACAGCCAGGCCAGGAGCTGGGCAGGGCAGGGGGAAATTGTACAGGAAAGTCCGGTGTTGGGGATGTGGACCGAAGTCACTCAAGCCACCATCACTTCTGCTGAGAGCCAGGGATTTTTCTTGTTTGGTTCCTTCCCCTTGGCTCGGATGTGCAATGCATCCAGTGTGGGCACACATGCACCCGTGCATGCCTACAGGATTGTTGCCACAGCCAATCCCCTTGGTTGCTGGATCTTGAGCTGCTGTGCCTCCTCAGTCACCACTAGGAGCCACCAGAGCACGGGATCAGAGTCCCCCCTCCCTCCCTGGACAGGAGAGCAGTCCTCCAGATGCTTGATCCTGTCCTCCTCTGTTGACCCCCAGTGGCCTGAGCTCACTCCCAAACCTGGGTCACTGGTTTACTGTGAGATGTGGTGTTCATCACCTCAACCCTCAGTGCCACCAGGCCAGCTCTTGTTAGCCCCTTGATAGTATTATTTCCTTGCATACCACATTTTTTCATTATTTATTCTCCCTTATGCTCTTTCTCTCTTCTCTCTCTCTCTCTCTCACTAAGAACACATGACTGGATATATGTTTGTTGGGATATATAGGCACAGCTGTGACCTAGTTTACCCAATGACACAGTAATAAAGCGAGAGATAGCTAGGTAGGCTAGGTAGGTAGGTAGACAGACAATACAGGCACACACTCTCCCAATAAGATCTTCAATTCACATGGCATTTATGTTATTATTATAGAGCCAGTAACAATACAAATAGCAGGCATAAAATGTTATTCATTTTTTTAAATATTCAGTCCTACAAATGCTGCCCTTTTGTTACTACGCACTTTCACCTACTGCAGACATTTTTCTGTGCCTGCTACAGTTCTTCCTTCCTTTTGAGAACAGCAAGAGGAAGGAGGTGCTGTTAGAACTTTACTACTCTACTGGGACTTAAGAACTAGAACTCTATTACTGGGTGTGACAGGGTAGACTAGGACCCTGTCCCATTTGTTATGGAGAAAGTGTTTAAATGCAAGGATCTTTTCTTTTCTGTCTCTTCTCCATCTTGTTGCACAACCAAATTTTCCTGTGAGACTTCAGACTTGATCAACCTGACAGGCTCACAGTTCTCTATTTATTTATTTATTAACGAGATTTGCCAGATAAGCATACTGAGCGGGAAATCCACTCGTTTCCAGATGCGACCTGGAGTTACATAACATAAAAGTGCTAAATTACATTAGGTACATAGGCAATGTTGCCGTGAAACAGGTGCATAATAATACATACATCAGGTACAACAGGCACAGAAAGGGTGAGACAACAGGTCCAGAGACGTTACAGGCAGGACCTATGCATTCATTGTTTAGTTACAAATTTAATGCTGAGTGCATAATAACAATGGGGTCTGTGACCATAGACATTTCTTACAGTGACCATGGAGAAAGAGGACAAAAGAGACAAGGACAGCACGAGAATAATACAGTTGTTTGCATAGGTCCCCCGTTAAGTCTCATTTTGACGCTTCAATTTAACAGATCTGTCCTGCAGGTTGTAGTTGCAAATGTCAGAGAAGTGGGCCTGAAGAAGAGTGGTCAAGGTCCTAGGGGTGGTGGACTGCCGGATTTCTGCTGGGAGGTTATTCCAGAGTGTGGGCAGCCTGTATTTGAAAGCTGATTGGCTCTTTGAGGTGCGCATGAAAGGGATTTGTAGTAGTTTAGAGTCAGAGCCCAGCAAAGAGTAGGCCAGGGAGGGTTGGGTTGATAAAGCGGAACTGAGATAGTAGGGGAGGAAGTTTGACCAGTGCTTAGCTATGAGATTAGCGCAGTGAAGCTGTTGCCTGGAGTGCAATGAGGGGGAGACCTAGGGCAGCATATAGGTGACAGTGGTGGGTGCTAGGGGGGCATTCTAGGATAAGGTGACAGAAGGAATGAAAAAGGGGTCCAGGTTGGCTAGGGTGGATGGAGAGGCTGCACCATAGACCACGTCACCATAGTAGAAGATTGGGAGAATCATTTTGTATACTAGCTCTCTCCTGACTGGGGTGGTTAGGCACCCTTTGTTGTGGTAAAGGGCTCCTAGTTTCGGGTGCAGTTTTTTCTGGAGGAAAGTCTATGTGGACAGAGAAGTCCAAGTGATGATCCAGCCATACCCCCAGATACCTAAAGGAGGTGCAGGATTCCAGGGTGGTTCTGTCCAGCATTTGAAAGGTGGGTAGAGCCGCTAGCCGGGAGATTCTGGGCTGTGTGCCGAATGTTATGGATACAGTTTTCTTAGCATTGAGGACAAGTTGGTTGGAGCTAAGCCAAGTTTGGACAGCATTAAAATCCTGCTGTAGGGTAGAGTTTAGAGCCTCTTTTGAGGGGCTGGAGGCATACAGAATGGTGTCGTCCACATACATTTGAATTGCTGAGTTTGGGCAGGATAGTGGGAGGTCATTTAGGACTATTGAAAAGAGAAGGGAGCCCAGGACGGAGCTGTGGGGAACCCCATTGTGACTAGGAGTGAGGAGGATACTTGGGTGCCAATTTTGACTGATTGTTTCCTCCCAGAGAGGTAATCTTGGAACCACCTGGTGGCTTGATCAGATAGGCCAGCATCTTGCAGTTTTACAATGAGCTTAGGGTGGGAAACGGTATCGAATGCTTTGGCCAGGTCAATGAATATGGCCGAGGTGAAGAACCCCTTTATCCATACCTGAGGCAATATCGTTGGTGAGTCTAAGGAGCGCAGTTATGGTAGAGTGTGATTTCTGAAAGCCTGACTGGAAGGGAGTGAAAAAGGAGGTGGTGTCGAGGAATTGTGTGAGTTGAGATAGGGTTAGTTTTTCCTGCAGCTTGGCCAGGGTAGGGAGGAGGGAGATAGGGCGGTAGTTCCTGGGCTCTGCTGGGTTGCCCCCCTTTGGCAATGGGATGACTATTGCCTCCTTCCAGGCTGTTGGAATTTGTGCAGAGGAGAAGGAGCGGTTTAGGAGATCGGCAAGGGGGAGCTGCAATGGCAGGGGCAGATAGGTATAAGAGTTTAGCGTCCAGGCCGAGTGGGCATTTTCCCTTATTGGGGTCAAGGGAATTTAGGGCGGCTAGAACTTCAGCCGAGGAGACTGGTTTGAAGGAGAATTTGGTGATTGGGGAGTGCGGGCAGTGCACGTGGGGTTCGGGTTCGGTGAGAGGATTGATGTTTTTGGCAGTAGAGATTTAGTGCAGTTGGTAAAAAAGTGATTGAAAGTAGAGGCAACTGCACTTGGTTTGGATACGTTTCTGCCCTGAATGGTAAGGGTAGGGGTAGGTGGCTGTATAGGGGGAGTGAGCAGGGTTTTAATAGATTTCCAGAAGTTGGATGGGTGGTTAAGATTGGAAGAGAGGGCCTCTCAGAACAAATTCTTTTTAGCCTGCCTTATGGCTTTGGTGCAATTGTTACGGAGGGTGCAGTACTGTTGCCATGAATCAGTAGAGCCTGTTTTCCTATGTTTTTTCCAGGCCTGGTCCCTGGCACAACATCTGGAGATAATGTCGGCAGAGACCCAGGGGAGATGGGTTTCCCTTACCCTTTTGCTTCTCATGGAGGCGTGATAGTCCCACACCACTAGAAATTGATGTCTGAGCATGTCAAACGCATGCCTCTCACTGTCTCAGTTTTCTCTTGCTGTCAGTTTTTCTCCCTTTCATATCTATATCTGCTGATGTAAAAATATATGCATATCATCATGTGAAAATGTAACTGATATTGGGATCCCTTTTGTTTAGAAAATATATAGTGCTACTGTTGAAATGTATATATTTATAATTTGAGATGACTGCAAAAAGCTGTTGGAAACTAGAGGTTACTTTAGTACAAATCTTTGAACCTTTTGCAAAAGCTGTGCAAAAGGGGGCCTCAATTCAAGAAGCACAGTGTTCTAGCAGCTCCTGCCTGATATTTACAAAAACAGTATGGTTGCTAAGGATGGGGGTTGAAAGGACTTATAAGAGCTAAGCTGCAACTGCAGGAAAGATTAGAAGAAAAACAGACACAGAGACGCAAGGAAAACTACTGTTTTTTTTTTTCTCCTTTGTACACAGTTATTATGAACAAGTTTATTTTTTTTATGTTACTGCTACTGTAAATAAATATTTTTGGTGAATTCTACAACTGCTCCTGGTTTTCCCTATGCTTTCTGACCTGTGCCATGACAACAGATGATGTCAGCCTAAGTGGGATTTAAACTGTGCATACCCTAAAACAGGAGTTTTGTGCATGGGTACTGGACCTAGTACCAGGAAAGCACACAGGAAGGTATGGATTCTGCAGCACTAAGTCCAGGAGTGGTTACCAGGAGAATGACAGCCAAACTAGCAGAGGCAGAAGTCCAGTCTGAGATTGTACAGCCAGCACAAGTTATGGAAAAAGAACAGGCAGTGACAGAACTTAAAAACGTGATGGACTTTTTCAAATGGTGGGCTATACAACAAAAAGAGACTGAGAAGCAGAGAGAAGAGATACAGCGACAGGAGCAGAAAATGAGAGAAGAGATACAGTGACAGGAGCAGCGATGGCTGGATGCCTGGCAAGCTATCAAAGGCATAGGCTCCAGCACAGATCCAGATGTGCAACAAAATGTAAGCAACTTAAAAGCCATTAAACTTATAAAGCTGTGTCCCTTGGATGATATTGAGGCATATCTGACAACTTTTGAAAGAGGTGCCACAGCCTGCTAATGGCCAAAGCAACAATGGACAATCAGACTGGTACCCTACCTGATAGGGAAAGCCCAACTTGCATACAGCAGTATGGACACTGCACAGTCAGAAAACTATGACCTGGTGAAAAGCAAAATCCTGAAAAGGTATGACATCTGTGGAGAGACATACAGGAAGAGATTTCGATCTCTGAGTTACAACTCTGTCTACAATCCTCAAGAAGCCTTCACCCAACTAAAAGAACTCCTAATAAAATGAATCCAACCCAAGAGCAAAAAAGTCCCACAGATCATCGACACATTTGCCATGGAGCAATTCATCAACATCTTGCCTACAGATGTGCAGCTATGGGTAAAGGAACACCGATCAGAGAGTGGAGAAAAGACTGTTTCTTTGGCCAAGGACTACCAAATAGCCAGACAGATGCCACAGCAGTGAGGTAACATCCAAGCACTGGTAAGACATTCTTTTTCCCATTTAAATTCCAAGCCTGATAAGAACTCTGGTGGGGTAACAAATCTATCTCCAAAGACGTTATCTGCTATAACTGTAGTAAGCCAGGCCATTTTGCAAGAAACTGTCATAGTAAGGAGAGTGGCACTGGAGCAGATTTGTCCTTGGCAAATTGGGGCAAGTACTTAAGAGATGTGAAGGTGGGGGATAAGACTGTGAAGGGACTCACTGATTCGGGAAGCAGACAGACCCTAGTGCATGTTAAAGTGCTGGGAAAACACTGTGCAAAGGGACCAGGTACTGGTGTCATCTGCATCCACGGGGACACTTGATACTATCCCACCACCCAAGTGACTCTGACCATTAAGGGTGTGTCACATCAAATGAAAGTGGGGGTAGTGCCTAAGTTACCTCTACCTGTGATTATTGGAAATGACTTTCCAGGATTTACTGAGTTGATCAAAGAGGGAGTAAATCCTGATGTTTCAGCAGCAGTGGTGACAAGAGCTCAGGCAAAGAAAATTTCAAATGGTGGGGACACTTTTCCTTTCAAAGATTTTGATTTGGACTTGTTTGAGCACAGCTCCAAGATCAGAAATCCAGGAAAGAAAGATGATGCCTGAAGAAACTGTGGCAAAAAATGATTGATGGACATGAAGGGTTAAAATATGAAAATGCTGAAACAAAATTGATAACTAATGGTGATTTTCTTTCAGAACAAGCTAACAATGTTTCTCTCCATGGTTATTTTAAGCAGCTGGGGGTGAAACCGAAACAGGGTGGACCAATGTTTAAAAAAGGTAATGGGTTTCTGTACAGAGTTTGGGTTAAACCTCAGACACAGGAACAGACAGAACAATTGGTTATACCACGGAAGTATAGAACAGAACTGTTACAGATAGCACATAATAGTCCTATGGCTGGTCACTCAGGAAGGGATCGCACCCTTGTCAGATTGCTGTATAGATTTTACTGGCCTGGAATTCATGAAGATGTTGCTACCTATTGTAATTCCTGTGCTGAGTGTCAGAAAGTACCCACAATCACTAGAAAAGACAAGGTACCCTGATGCCCCTACCCTTGATAGATGTCCCCTTTGAGAGAATTGCAATGGATGTGGTTAGTCACTTAGACAAAAGTAAAAAGGGTAATAGATTTATTCTCGTAGTATGCGACTATGCTACTCGATACCCAAAAGTAGTTCCAATGCATACTGTTACAGCCCCAAAAATTGCAGCAGAGCTTGTAAAAATTTTCAGCAGATTGGGCATACCTAAATAAATTATTACTGATCAGGATAGTAATTTTGGTGCCGCATTACTTAAGGAGCTGAACAGACTACTAGGTATCACTGCCATAAGAACCTCCCCATCACCCTCAGACAGATGGTTTTGTTGAGCATTTTAATCAAACCCTAATATGCATGTTAAAAAGGTTTATAAAAGGGGAAGGGAAAGACTAGGACCAATACTTGCCATACTTACATTTTACTTACAGAGAAGTGCCACAGGCATCAACAGGGTTTTCACCATTTGAAATACTGTATGGTAGGCAGCCAAGAGGGCCACTGGATGTGATAAAAGAAACATGGGAGGATAACCCCACCCAGAAACAATTTATATCTTCTTATATGTGTGCCCTAAGAAAGAAGCTAGCAAAATATATTTTAAAATACCCCATAGTTATCAGACAGAGGCCCAAAACCAGCATAAAGTAAATTATGACCATGGGGTAAAAGAAAATGTTTTTGAGCCAGGTGAAAAAGTTTAGCTACTGTTACCCACAACAGAAAATAAACTGTTAATGAAGTGGCAAGGGCCTTATAAGGTTCTTAGACATACTGGCACTGTTAACTATGAGATTGAGACCCCTGACAGGAAAAATCCTAAGATATATTATGCTAGCCTCTTCAATACATGGATTGAAAAAATGCCAAAAGTTGCTTTGCTAGTTTTACCAGAAACTGATAAGGAAGATATAGATGTAGCTTATGATAGACTGGAACAAACTGTAACTGCTGATGCTGTAAAGGTGAATGTTTCCTTAGACTCAGAACAAACTGCAAACATTTGTAATGTGCTCAAGACATTTTATAGTACTTTTACCATGGTACCAGGCTGAGCAAAAGGGGTTGAGCATGTAATAGTGACAAGGAATGCTTGTCCTATTAGGCAAAAGACATACAGGTTGCCAGAGCGGTTACGAGCGTACATGGTTAAGGAAATACAAAAAATGAGGGGTTGCGCGCTGGCACTCTGAGGACAGCATAACAGGAGCTCTCCCACGAATCGGAATTTAAATAGAAATAAAAAATGTCTTATCGCTACGGTGACTGTATTCGTATAGATAATAAGTTACTCTACAAAGGCATACATTCAGTTACATAGTCGGGGCTAAATCTGCCTTGTATTTATTGACATTTCTGTGTTTCAAATAATAGTGCCTACCTTCAGTAAACTATGCCATCTGACAGTCGTAGCGGGATGGCAGGGCACTCAAGCCACCTTGATTCCTCTCCCATGGGCCTCTCCAGTGGTCATGGGGGGAAAAACCTCAAAGGGACACCTAAAATAAATAAAGGTAACACAGAGATATGTTTCAGTGACATGGAGTATATTAGGGAGAAATTACAAAACATGCACACAGATATTGGGGACTTAAAAGCACAAGCAAATCTTGAAAGAAACAAATCTGAAATAGTTTAAGAAAGGCTTAATGTGGAAGAGAGACTGGCTATTTTAGAAAAAATGTTCTGCAAAATTGAAGATTCTCTGTGAAAATGTGTACATAAATTGACTCTTTAGGCTCAAAAGTTGATGATTTAGAAAACAGGAGTAGACACAATAATTTAATATTGATTGGGGTGCCAGAGTCTTTTTTCTTTTTTTTTAGTTGTTTAACCAGGAGTAGCACACTAAACTGAAAACTTTTTTACAGGTGCGACCTGGGAGCACAGGGAAGTTAAGTGACTTGCTCAGGGTTACACAGTATGCAAGCAGAAGCTGTGGGATTCAAACCCAGGTCTGGTCTGCTGGATGTCACCAGATTTGCAGCTCAGAGCCTTAAACCACTGCACTATACTGCCTCTGGACGGCAATGACATGGTTCTTTTTTTGGTGGAATTTATACCCTCAGTACTGAATGTTTCTTGACAGTGGCCTTTGGAGATAGAAAGGGCACATAGATCGTTGAGTCACCTCCTAAAAGTGGTCAGAAACCTAGACCCATTATAGTTCATTTTTTTACGCTTTAATGTTAAAGAAGAAATTCTTGCAATGGCTAGACAAAGGAAAACACTTTATTGGGGGAAGGAAATAATTCTCATATTTCAGGATTATTCAGTGGAGATTGTGGAAAATATATATATATTGTTATATTCTGCAAGAACTACAAGTTTCATATTATGTTAAGTACCCTGCTATGTTAGCTATGTCTACTAAGGATGGCTCATATAGCTTTAAAACACCAGAGGAGGCTTGGGGTCACATTTTTAAATCTTGGCCAAAAGCTGATCACATACTGAATAAAAGACCCAAATACAAAGTAAGTCAACAACATATATCTGATTCCCCCAGCAAGTTTGAAAATCCTGTGGGTTCTATTCAAGAATATCAAGCACGAGATACCACCACTCAGAAGAGTCACCACGTGGCAACAGGAATCACCAAAGCGTCAGGGTCTCCTCGAATGGTTCAGCAGAAAAATACACAAATCCCTGTGCCTAAAACACTTTCTAGATCTGCTGGCATATAAAAGCCACTTCTGAAATCTGTTACTTGGCCATCCAAGATTAATTGGAAGTCTCAAACCTTTTATAAAAACAAACAGGCATTACATGCTCCTGCCATTTCTAAATTACCAAATACTTCAATGTGGAGCTTGCCCCCAGCTAAACCTACTAAACTATCTCTTGATGTCCACGCTCCCAGAGAAATACCGGAATGCTTAAGAGATCCGTGCAGCCCAGTTGCTGATATGTTTGAAGAACTATCTTCTCCTGGAGCCATTTCAGAACAATCTGATTCTCTGGCAACATGAGGGAACTGCTAATCATGTTACTGACACAGAACTCCGGTAACAGGAAAGGACATGGAGTTGAAGGTTATTGAACAGCCTATCAGACCTTTTTGTCAATCTAAAGCAGTTCTATTAAATATTTGTTACTGCACCTTCTCTTTATGTTTCATTTATGCACATTATTTAATGCCCCCCTTTTTTTATGAAGCACATTTATCGTCTGTGCTCTGAGGGTGGGTGGAAGGTGGTAGGTCAAAGGTGATGAAGGTCATGCATATTTCTGATCCATCGCAGGAAAGAAATAGGGGAATGGTGTGGATAAGGTATGAATATAGTGGAAATCTCATTTGCAGTATGTGTTTTGGCCCTTTCCCTTACAAATGCAGCTATGACTAGGAAGGTTAGTTTTTTTACTATAAATTATTTTTATTCTAACATAACCTCAGAGGCGATGTTGTAATGTTTGCCTGTGGAGGGGCTGGGAAGGGTCAAAGCCCTTGTATCCATGATGTCGCTCATTTGCTGTGCAGAAAGCCTTTAAATTTTCATTACAAAATAAATAAGCACTTCTCTAAATGTAGAATAAAGCTTTTATTAGCTATTCTCAAAACATGAAAGTTATCCTTTACAGTTTATTATTACTTTTGCCACCCACTGATGTTTTAAATGTCTGAAAGGGGAAGAGAGGTGGAGAAGAAGGGATGTTTAAAGATGAGGTGAAGGGAAAGGAGGAGTGACAGAATATGGTGTAGATATTTGCAGGGTTTGCTTTCTTTGCCTTTTTTGAATAAGGTCTGCTCAGTTGATTTTCTTTTTGGGATGGTTTTTATTTGTATCAATACCTAATATACAAAGCTCAAAGTTTTGTAGTGAGAGACAGCAAAGAAAGCTTAACATGACACAATGTTTATTTATTTTAATTTATTCTAAGTTTGACTACTTCTCGCACTATCATAAAAACCTGTGGTGATTGCCTAAGCCTTTTAGAGACAATCTTCTTTTACAGATTGACTAAGTTGTAAAAGGGGTACTAAGTAGCTTATGAGGTTATGCAGAAAATATATGAATGGTTGATATGCATGCCTTTATGATAGGCTTGAAAGCATAGATTTTTACTCCTAATTACTTGTCAATTTTGTAGGGAGAGGTGAGGCCTGGTGGTGAAATACTACGTTGGTCCTCTGTAAGGCAAGAAATAAAGGCATGGTAGAACCACTAAGGGTAAGGTATTTTATAAAATGAATAGTGTGATTATAGTGCCAACTTGACATGGGTTTCACCAATTAGATCATGCTGATGTACTTGAGGTAAAATAATTATCACCACCTATGTGTTTTGTTGATTTATTTGCTGCCCTGCTTACTGCAGCACTTAATTTTGTAGTACTCTAATATGGTAATTGTTATACTGAGCAGTTATTCAGGGAGGTAAAGAATCCCCCTTTTATCTTCTTATTCTTCTCCTTGCTGAAGGTTCCCATAGATAGATATTAGTTCATATTGTTATACATGATTAAGGTGGGGTTCTCATAATGCTGCCTACAAGATGTGTTTTGCACCTTGAGGAGATCCTTGGTGAGTTTTTCATATATCTTCCTATTGTGTTTGTAGTGATAGTGTGTGTTGGGGGGTTAGTATTAGGGTTGGTTTTTCCTAAGTTTTTATCGTTTTCAGTGTTTCTCAAGTGTTTGTTTTATTTACTTACCTAGTATGAGTTCAACAACTGTTAGTTCATGGAATGTGCAAGGGCTGGGTTCACCCATCAAGAGGTATAGGGTGATTAATAATTTTAATAAGCATAAAGTAGACTTTGCTATGATACAAGAAACTCACCTTAAACCTGAGGAAGCAGAAAAGCTAGCTAGAAGTTAGGTTGATTCAGTCTACTATTGTTGTTTTTCTTCCAAAAAGAGAGGGGTTGCTATTTTGATTAGGAAAGGGGTTAGCTTCATTAAACACAACCATGTGACTGACCCAGAGGGTCGATTTCAAATACTTTGGGGGAAATTATATGGGAAGAATGTGGCTATCTGCAATGTTTATGCTCCTAATACACAGTTGGAACAAAATAATTTTTTCCAAAATCTTTCTTTTGCATTAACTAATATAGGTGAATACGAAATTATTTTAGGAGGGGATTTCAATACTGTTATGGGTCCATTATTAAATAGATCTTCTATTCAAAATTCAGGAAGGCTATCTGCTTCACAAGAAAGTCTACATAAAATGTTGAATGACTTGGGTCTGTTAGATGTCTGGAGACTGAAGCACCCTCAAGTTAGAGATTATTTCTTTTTATCAGCCAGATTTGGGACACTTAGATTTGATTATTTTTTCTTTCCCTTAGATATGTGTAATAATACAAGTCACATTTTGTATGAGAATCAACTCATTTCAGACCATTGCCTCCTGAAAAGCTTTATAGTTTTTGAGTACAAATCTAGTTGGAAATTTAATGCATCGCTTTTAAAGGATGTTGATTTCTGTGAATAGATTCAAAACGAGTCCAATGAATACTTTAAGATCAATTGTAATGGGGAGGTTAGTTCTAAAATAATTTGAGAAGCATACAAAGCTTATATCAGGAGGTCAATTATTAGTTATGCATCCAGAAAGAAAAAAGACAGATTGAGGGCTCTAAAGGATAAAGAAGATACGTTGAAAGAAGCCTTATCGAACTTAAAACTTCAGTCGTCAAATAGCAAGGAGTCGATATTTAAGGTGTTTAGACTTAAGTATGAAATTAACAAAATTAATTCAGAGAAAATTGAATATTCACTCTTTAGAGTTAAGCAAAAATATTGGGAGACTGGTGAAAAGGCAGGGAAGTTATTGGCTTATAGATTACGTAAAATTCAAAATCAAAATACTATTAAGGTAATTAAAGATGGTTCGGGGAAGTAACGTATAATATTAAAAAAATTAACAATTGTTTCAATATTTTTTATGAGAACCTATATAGATCTAAAGGTGTTATACAGGCGGATATAATAGATACTTTTCTTAACTTAATAGAGCTTCCATACCTGACTTCAGAAGACAAAGGAAAACTTGATCAACAAATTAGTGTTCAAGAAATATCAGAGGTTATTATGCAAGCTCCTAAGGGGAAGGCACCTGGTCTGGATGAATTTTATGGGGAATTCTATAAACATCTTAACAGTATTGTGGCACCCCAATTGTTGAAGGTTTTTCAATTCTCTTTTGAGGATAGTACTCTTCCGGATTCTATGAATGAGGCTTATATTTGCCTTTTAAGTAAAAAAGGGAAAGATCCTCTGGATTGTGGTAATTTTAGGCTGATATCACTATTGAACTTTGATTACAAGATTTTAACTAAAATTCTGGCAAATAGAATATCAAAATTCCTAAATAAATTAATAGGTAAGGAACAAGTGGGCTTTATAAGGTGTAGGCAGGCCGCAGATAATTTTAGGAGGCTTTTTCCGGTACTTTGGGTGGCCCTTTCTTCTTCTAAAAATAAGTCTTTACCTACCATGGCTATTTCTTTAGACATAGGTAAAGCTTTCGATTCACTGGAATGGGATTATTTATATAGAGTTTTAGAGAAAAATAATTTGAGCCCTAATCTATTAAGATGGATACAGACCATGAATTCTTCACCTACAAGCCTGTGTGGTCACAAATGGTTTTAGATCCTCTCCCTTTCAATTATATAGAGGTTCCAGACAAGGATGCCCTCTTTCCCAATATTGTTTGTATTGGCAATAGAACCTCTCATAAGGAAAATAATGCAGTCAGAGGATATAGGGGGTATTGATACAGACAAGTATATAAATAAAGTTTTTGCATTTGCAGACAACATACTCCTCACATTATCTCATCCTACTACCTCCCTGATGGTTATAAAAGAACTGTTACACACCTTTGGGAATATATCTGGGCTCTTTGTTAATTGGTCCAAAACTGAAGGTTTAAAAATAGGGATGGCTGTACAGGAGTCTGACATAATATCAGTTACTCCAGGACTAGTTTGGCCTGCAGATGGTTTGACATACTTAGGGGTTAAAATATTTGACTCACTCAAAAAAATACTATGTCATAATATGACCAAACTTATAGAAGAATTGAAAAAAGATCTAGATAGGTGGGCAAAGTTACATTTATCTCTGTGAGGCAAGATAAATTCATTAAAAATGATTTTTGCTCCCAAATTATTCTATTTTAATAATATTTTTTCTGCAAATATTGCCACTGTTTGATTTAACAAAATTGAGAAGGTTATTTGTGCTTTTTTATGGGAAGGGAAACCTCCAAGGCTATCAAAACACAAATTAAGAGCTCCAGATAGGAAATGAGGGTTTGCCTACCCTGGTAGCAGGAATATTTCTGGGCCTTTAAGTTGAAGCAAGGAGCTTTATGATTTAGTTCACATGTACTACTGGATAACCCCTTATGGCTACAGATAGAAAAGGAGATGGTACACCCATTAAAGTTGACTGATTTATTTTTTTGTAAAATACCACACCATTTAATAAATCAGCCTGCTCTTCAGGTTGCGGTAATGGTCTGTAGAAAGTTCAATTCTCTTAAAAAAGAAGAATGGCCCCATTACAATTTATGCCATTACGGAACAATCCCAAGTTAACCCCAGATAATAAAGAAATTAAGAATATTGGCTGGAAACAAAAAGGTATAACAGTTATAGGAGATCTGTTAGATGATCAGGACAGATTACTCTCTTTTATGGACTTCAGGAGTAAATTTAAGTTAAATAAATGTGACTTTTGTGTATATTTACAGATCAGAAGTTTTCTCCACAACAAATATTTAGATGCATCTTATAGTCTTGTTTCTTCCCTGGTTTGGCAGAAGTTCTTTAAAATATGCTATCAACCTAAGGGCTTTAGTTTAATGTATGCTTATCTAACTGAATCTGATATTCAATTTACAGAAAATGCCAGATTGAAATGGCAAGAAGATCTAGGTCTAAACATATTGCCAGAGTCATGGGAAAGGCTATGAGACTATGCAATTAAATCCTCTAGAGAGGTACAGTAGAGACTTCAGCAATTTAAAATATTACATTATTATTATTATTCCCCTATTCAGTTGTTTAAAATGGGGGTAGAATCTGATAGTAAATGCTGGAAATGTGGCTTTACAGGTGCAGGCCTAGCACATTTATTCTGGCATTGTGATAAAATATTGTCTAATTGGAGACAAATTCATACCTTCTGCCAAGCTGTTGTTGGGGCAAGTATACCTTTTCCCCTTTAGTATATATATTGGGGGACATTAGCCTAATTTCGGATATCCCCAAACAAAAGAAATTATGGGTGCTAACATGTGCTTTGGCATATAAAAGACTAATCCTTCAGTACTGGAAGGATAAAAATCATCCCAGCATTCAACAATGGTTAGATAATTTGTTGGGGATTGCAAACTCTCTTTTGAACAAGATTGATGTATGTGAGGATATATGGGGCTCTTTTATAACCGTTTGCACATAGGTTTATGTTTGCCATTTAAGTCTTAGCTACTGTCAGTTTTTAGGTTGTATTATAGATATTATATAAGAGTGAGATGGTATACTTCATATCACGAATAGATCAGAAATCTGAAACTATCCTGCTCAGGGACTTTAATGTAAATTAGTCTTCCCCCAGTGCACATAAGTATAAAGATACCTTGACAGCTGCCAATTTCTCCCAAATGGTTAAAACACCCACCCGAGTAAACTACAGAACAGGTACCTCAACTCTTCTGAACTGGGTTCTTACAAACTGCCGTGAACACATTACTAATACAGTAGTTCCCCTGACTGTATAAGCGACCACTCACCAGTCCTACTCTCATGGTCCAACAAATTCATTAAGACCCTCCCTAAAATCATCAACAGTAGAAAACTACTGCCTGGCCACCTGTGGCTGCTAAAAACATGCCTATGAGATCACGACATGTCACCTATAGATGCAGCCTCAGACGTGGACACTGCACTTGACTACTTTATCCAAAGCTTCAACACAGCCTGTGATGCACATGCACACTTCATGACACACAAAATTAAAGGTGTTAACAACCCTTGGATCAACCTTGGTCTTCTTGAGCAAATGAAGGCCTGGGATCACCTCTGGCAATGTGCTAAGCTGACCAGAAACAGGGCAGACACTCAAGCCTTCAAAACTACAAGAAATTACTGCACCCGCGCGATTCAAAATGAAAAGGCCAATTATTACAAAAGAGTGCTAACAAACTCTTGGAAAGATGGAAATAAATTGTGGGCCAACCTAACAGAACTAACTGGGAAAAAAACAAAAGTCCCACCCACTGTGGTCCACCTAAATGGCCACATTATCACAGATCAAGTTACCATGGCAAATGCCTTTAATGCAGCATTTACTAACCTTAGCCATGTTTTACCACCAACTTTCTTTGATCCCCCTCTAGATACCATTAACACAGTCAAAGTCAGAAATTTGGAGGGAAATCCGCCATTCTACTTCAAAGCCGTCCCCAAGGACATCACAAAAAAGTACCTCCTTCAAGTACTTGGAAAGTATAGATCAAGCAGCTACTCCCTCAACCTGAAACTCCTCACTCTTACCCTCAATGAAGTCCTGACCCCCCTCACCAAAATCCTTAAAAAATCTCTCATGCTCTCACAGTTCCCCCAAAACTGGAAATCAGCGATGGTGACACCTATCCACAAAAATGGTGCTAAATCTGTTATAAGCAACTATAGACCAATCTTCATTCTCCCCCCTGTCTCAAAAGTGCTGGAGAGAATAGCTGCTGACCAACTGATAGAATACCTTACTAAGTATAATCTGCTATGTCACGAACAACACAGATTTTGCAAGGGCCACAGCATGACCACAGCACTCCTCGAGCTTACCTCCTACATCCATAATGCCCTGGACCAAGGGGATCTCATTGGCGCCACCTTCTTCGACCTAACTAAGGTGTTTGACACTGTCAGCCATTCACTACTGCTTCAACAACTATCTCTAATAGGTCTATCTCTGGACACAACTCTTTGGTTTCAAAGCTACCTCAGTGAACGAACACAGCAGGTAAAACATTGATGAATCCCTCTCAACACCCCTCTTGGTCCGATCAGGAGTGCCACAGGGATCCATCCAGGGCCCTATGCTTTTCAGCATTTTCCTAAACAGCCTCCCTTCATCTTGCTCAGAAAAAATCCTACTCTATGCAGACGATGCTGTCATCTTCACCTCCCACTCTGACCCCTCCTTTCTTCAGTTGTTACTACAAGAAAGCTTGGTTTAAATTCCACAAACTTATTCTTAACTACAGCAAAACCAAATCAATGCTGTTCCATGGTACCCACAGCAAACATAAAAACAGAGACCTCTCTATCTCAAACAGCAAAGGGGCCACCCTTGAACAAGCACATCTATTTAAATATCTTGGAGTGATTCTTGACCCAACATTTGGATACCCTGAACATATCAACTACGTAGCAAAAACTATGAATACCCGCATAGGCCTGCTCTATAGACATAAGAACTGCCTCACAGATGAAGCTGTAAGCACTGCCATTCACAGTTCAGTAATCTCTACAATAGACTATGGGCTTGTGATCTATGGGTCTGCCATTGACACAGCTCTCTGACGCATAGCCACAGCACTAAACAAGGCATGTCAACTCCAAACATCTGCAAATTGCCTTACACACACCTGTAAGATCTATGAACATGCAAACTGGCTCCAACTATCTGGCAGAATTAAATATCAAACCTGCATCCTACCAAAAAAGCAAACGTTGGACCTACTACCCCTTGGATCACAGGCACTGCTGAGACCATATAGCGGCCCACGACAAGCCAGAAATTCAAACAACCGCTCCTTCACTGTTTCCCTTTGCAGTACTAGCCAAGGCCAATGATCCTTCTTTTGCAGAGCCTCTTCCTGGTTCAACACCTTGTCAGCAGAAGTTACCAGCAAAGCAACCCTGTGTGCCTTTAAGCTCAGCCTGCGTCAATACCTCATCTCCTGTGCCTCCTGTGACTGCTACACCTAAATGGTTATCTCTCCACCCCATACCCTACCCTTCCCTCCCTACTCCTTCCTTCCTTCCTCCTCTACTCCCTCCACACAGCCCTGCCCTTGACCCACCCCCACTCCCTCTCTTTCTCCCTCTTTACACTAGCCTCTGGCCTTGCCTCCCTCTGTCAGATGGCTACCTATATGAATCTATATTGTTTACATTGTTATAGAAGTGATTTGCACACTTGTGATGTTTTGGTAATTGACAAAGCCCTCCAGCTGCAATGTTTATTTCTCTTTTGCACAAAACCACTGCCTGTCCTAATGTTTCAAGTAACCTGACATGGAACCTTTGTAAAAGAGCCCCTGGCTCAAAGGTGTATCTGATTCCCTTCAATAAATAAATAAATACATAAATAAGTGTTGTAATGGTCTAATAAGAAATTATTTTACATGGTTGTGCTATTCCATGGATTCTGTATCTTTGTAATGATTAATTGATCTAAACTTGTATCATAATTGCTTTGTGATATTCATTTTTGAAAATTAATAAACTTTAAATTGAAAAAGGAAATACAAAAAAATGAAATAATTGGTTATCATAGAGGAGTTGAGGAGTGCTTAGTCATCTCCCATGGTAATTGTAAACAAAAAAGAAGGGGGTGTTAGAATCTGCCTTGATTTCAGGAAACTTAATCAAGTGTCAGAATTTGACAGTTATCCTACTGTATGCCCAGAATAGATGATTTGGTAGACAGACTGGGGAGTGCAAAGTATCTCAGTACCCTTGATCTCATGAAGGGTTACTGGAAAATACCTATAGCTAAAGAATCCAGAGACAAAACTATGTTTGCCACCCCTATAGGATTCTATCAATTCATCACCATGCCATTTGGTTTACATGGTGCACCAACTACATTCCAACAGTGCATGTATGTCATTTTATCCCCTCACACTGGTTATTGGGCTGTGTACTTGGATGATGTCATGATGTACAGCAGTGGTGAAGCTAGGTTTGGGAGCAATTGGGAGCCGGGGGAGCCATTCAGTCAATCACGGTCTCCACAATGGGCACTAGACAGTGAATAAAGATGGTGGTGGGGTGCCACTATTCACACTGGGGCAGCCAGGAGAGGTGGCCACCCCAGCCCCCTCTCTAGCTCCACCACTGATGTACAGTCCAGACTGGAAAAGCCACCTGGAACACCTATGAGCAGTTATCCAAGCTATCAAAAATGCAGGTCTGACTATTAATCCTACAAAATGTGCATTGGGCATGCAAGAAATCAGATATTTGGACTATGTGTTGGGAAATGGAAAAGTCAAGCCAGAGGTTTCTAAGATAGAAACTGTAGCTAACAGACCTGTATCTAAAACAAAGAAACATGTCAGGTCATTTTTAGGGCTGGCTGGTTATTATCGGAGACTTGTTTCCAGCTTTGCTGAATTAGCTACTCCCCTCACTGAACTCATGAAAAAATGGTGCCCAAATAATGTGAAATGGACCCCAGAATGTGATGAAACTTTTCAAGCCATAAAGGCTGCATTATGTTCAGCCCCTGTTTTAAGAAGACAAGACTTTGAGAAACTATTTTTGCTACAACAGATGCATCAGAGGTAGGCCTAGTTGCAGTACTGAGTCAAAATGTAGATGGGACAGAACATCCTATTCTGTACATAAGTAGGAAGTTGCATGACAGAGAGAAAAGGAACTCCACTATTGAAAATGAATGTTTAGCAGCAAAGTGGGCCATGGGAGTCCCTGAAGTCTTATTTGCTAGAAACTGATTTTGTTCTTGTAACAGATCACAATCCTTTCTGTTGGCTTAACCAGATGAAAGATAAAAATTCCAGAATCACACAGTGGTACCTGACACTACAGCCATTTAAATTCACTGTGATACACAAATCTGGTAAAGAGAATAGCAATGCTGATTTTCTGTCAATATATGGATCAGGAATTGAGGGCTCTAAAGGCTGAAAAACCAAATGTATGGGTTTAAACTTTACTGTTTGCTGTACTGTTATATATACGTGACCCGCAGCAGACAGCCCTGAAGCCTCTGGTGCTCCCAGGAGCAGGGACCGACGCGGGTACCAAACGGAGGGTAATTACAGTACCTCTAGCACCTTGTGAGGAGTAGTCTGCCGATTAACACCCGCGCATCGACTACCCTCTCCTCCTTCAACCTCTGCCCATGCCCTCCCTTGGTGGTCACCTGACTAGCCCGACTCAAACCCATGCCACATTGCCTGATACCACCCTCTCTGGTACCAACCCCTTATGACCACTAGGAGTCGCTATTCCAACCCTGTTTTCTGGTCCAAACCTGACCACTTTCAAGCCAACTAGTACAAGGATCCCTGCTCCTAGCCAAGCCTTATCCCAACTGGCCTGCCTGGGCCTTGAACCTTGTACCCTGACCACCAGAGGCCGTGACAGTACCACTACTCTAAAGTGGTATCTATGCTTTCTGAAGGGCAACCAAAATATCCATAACCTTCACCCTCCTACTACAAGGCACTTTCCTAGGCACCTCCTCCCTAATCTGGTAAAATGCTAGACAATTAAACCTTGTACTTGCTCTCCTCCATTTTTCTGTCCTTCCATCCTAATTCCCCACTAAGCTGCTTCCCAGCACCCCCCACCCACCGCAACCCTGACCCATCCTACAAATACCCCTTAAATCCTCTCATCCCCCCAACTATCTCCTGGTCCCATTTCCCCTCACCACTCTCCTCCCCAGTCCTTCCCTTTGGCTGCCTTCTGGCCTCCCTCACCCACTCCAGTACCCACTTCCTCCACACCGTAACCCATACCATCACCCCCAACCAGCACACAGTAAAATCCCGGTCTCTCCGGGTCCTACACTACCACCTAATCATTGCCCTTCTCCTCCTGACTGCAGGTGGTACTCACCCTAACCCCGGCCCTACCCCTACCCCTACCCCAGGTCCAGATCACCCCATACCTAACCCCTCAGCCCAAGCCACCTCCAACGCATGTCCTGGCTACCTCCCCAGAGGCCTACACCTCCTTCACCTAAATATTCATAGCCTGGCCCCTAAGCTTGATCAGCTTCAGGTTCTAGCCACCCACCATGATCTGGATATAATTATCCTATCCGAGACCTGCCTAAACACCAGCCTACCTGATAACTCCATTGCCATTCCTGGTTTTACAACCATAAGGCAAGACCGGCCCATCAGAGGTGGAGGGGTGGCTATCTACATCAGATCAACCCTTCATTTCACCGTCTCTCTCACAAAAGCTGAACCAAAAGTGTATGAGCTCCTCATGGTAAAGTTGCCCCCCCCTCACTACCTATCTTCGTGGCTGGCATATATTGCTGCCCAGGCACTCCTACCACAATAGTCACTGACCTACTGGGCCAACTCTCCTCCCATGCCCAGTCAGGTGAACTATACGTCATGGCAGACTTTAACCACAACTGGTTAACTCCAATTTTTAATAAATCCCAAACTGAGATAACTGCTCTCAACCTTACCCAAACTATTTTGGAACCTACCCGCTTAAATCATAAGACCGGTAATCACACACTACTAGATTGGGCGCATACATCCCACCCACACCGCGTCATCAATTCGGGCCTCCTTTCCGATTCTATAAGTGACCACCACCCTATCTATTTGGTCCGCAAAATCCACAGACTTAAATCCCCTCCCAAATTTATTTTCCAACGCTCTTACAAATCACTCAACCTCTCTCCCCTCCTGGAAGATCTCGCTCACTCAAACTGGGTCCCAAGCACTGACTGCTCTAGCATGGATTTGGCCCTCACACATTTTCAAAACACCTTCCTCGCCACCTGGGACAAACACGCCCCCCTGCTCCGGGCAAGAGTCCGTGGGTCTCATCTACCCTGGATCTCCCCTGAGTTGATAGCCTGCCAACAAGCCCGGGACAAGGCCTGGCATAACTACAAAGCCACGCCCCTCCCAAATAATCTTGTCACCTACCACATGCTCCGCAACAAATGTACAAAGGCCATCCGTCTTGCCAAGGCTGAATATTTCAACAACACCCTAAATGCAAATTTTGGGAATCCATCTAAATTCTGGAAAGTCATTAACTCCCTCTTCACCCCTCAAACAGCAAACTCTCCACCTCTTCTCCTCATCCAAGGGACACTCCTCACCGACTCCCGGAAGGTAGCCGCTGAGTTTAACTCCTATTTCACTACTTGCACCCAAACCCTCCTCGATTCCATACCCCAGCATCCTTGCCCACCCCCACACATCGACAATCTCCTCCACCCCCCCGCCATCTATCCCCCTGACAACAGGTAGGACCCCCTTTTCATTCAGACCCATCTCCCCTATTGAAACCTTAGATGCCCTATGCTCCTGAACCCCTCAAAGGCAAATCTAACGGTCTTGATAACAAACTCCTCTTCCTTTCTGCCCCAGCCATTCGACACCCCTTCCCGACCTATTAAATCTCTCTTTACTACGAGTCACTCCTCCGTTTGGAAGCATGCCACTGTCCTTCCTCTTCCAAAAGGTGGTGATCCCTCCTCCACTACAAACTACCATCCCATCTCCCCTCCTCCTGCCCTCACCAAACTCCAAGAACACCTAGTTCTATCCCAGCTCTCCACTTTCTCTCAGAAACCGACTTCTTCACCCCATTTCAGTCCGGCTTCAGAAAACACCACTCTACCACCTCCTCCCTACTATGTCTCACGGATGCCATCCTCTCCGGGATGGATAAAGGGCTAATCACTGCCGCTATCTTCATAGACCTAGCTAAAGCCTTCAACACGGTCTCCCACCCTCTCCTACTATCCCGCCTATCAAGAGCCGGTTTAGCCGATTCTACCACAAACTGGTTCAGTGCCTACCTACTAAATAGAACCCAATCCACTAGAATAGCTGACCACATCTCCCCCCCTCTCCCTATCACCACTGGCACTCCCCAAGGCTCAGTTTTTGGTCCCATCCTATTCTCTATCCTCCTAAATGATCTGCCAAATTCATGCTCCTCCTCCGCTATACACATGTATGCAGATGACACGGTCCTTTTTACCTCTGGCCAGACCCACGAAGAACTCACTTCCAAACTACAAACGGATTTCAACAAAATCCAACACTGGTTCAATACCAATCAACTCTCCCTAAATCCCAAGAAAACCGTCTCTGTGACTTTCGGCACAAGGCAATGTCTTTCCAAACTCACCCATCCATTGATCTTCCATACCTTAAACAATACTATCCTCGAAGAAGTGCCCTCCTTTAGGTATCTAGGGGTTTGGCTTGATCGCCACCTCTCCTTTACCACACACATAGACGCCATCACTTCCAAACTGCACCCTAAACTCGGGGCCCTCTATAGGAACTGCTCCTCCCTCTCGCTACCCATCAGATGTGACCTAGTCCTGAAAATTATTCTACCCACCTTCGACTACTGTGACGTAGTCTATAACTCTGCCTCAAAGACTACTCTAGCCAGACTGGACCCCCTCTTTAATGTGTTCTTCCGCTTTGCCCTCGATGCCCCCCTCGCTCACATCACTGCGAGCTCTACCGTTCACCGGTCCTGCCAACCCTGAGCAACCGGTGCCTACTCCACACTGTAAAATTCACTTCTAACTTCTGGCTTGGCTCCCTCCCACCCTACCTAGCATCCTCCCTATCTTCCCCACCTACCCCCACTCACACCCTCAGATCCACTGACACAAGGCTATTATCCATCCCTCACTGAAAGACCACCGCCGGCCAATTAGCCTTCTCCTAACTCTTCCCCAAACTCTGGAATGGCCTACCTGCTCAGATCCACCACTCATCATCCAAATACTCCCTATCCTCTGCCCTCACTAACTTTCTCACAACAAATTGCAACTTCCCCTGAACTCCCCCCTCCTTTTATCTCTCCCCCAGTACCTCCCAGAGCCTGACCAGTGGCCTGGCAATAGCCAAATTGGCTGGCTTATATACTGCTCCATGCGCTTACACTCACGCTTACTCCCCTCCTACTCCTTAAACCTCCCTCTTCCCCTTCCTATCTCCCCTCCCCACCTCACCCTCTGCACCAATACCATTCAACCCTCCCTCTCACATCACCTTTACCTAGCCCCCACACTCCTAAGCATACTATTCCCCCCCAACTCCAACAGGCTCCTGTGCTTCCCACTGCAGCTCATGGCTGCACAGGCACTCAAGTTCTGACCTGTCACACTAGTAAGCTAATGGCACTTACGTAACTAATGTTTTTCCCCTTAGAGTATCCATTGTATGTTCACCCCTCCCCGTAGCGTTTGCTCTGCTTTGCTCCAACCATGACTGTACATTTGATATGTATACCCTTGACGTGTTTGTATTGTTTGCTATGCCTTGCTCCTTCCATCCCTGTACACTTGATATGTATACCTATGATCGTGTTTATTCTGTCCCTGTTGTCAATGTTTATACTGTTTTACCTTTGCCTTTACCTATGTCACATTTACCCTGTCGGTACTGTTCATTGTTCTGTATTCCTCACCTTATGTAAAAAGTTCATTTGTAATACCTCCAATCAATGTATATTGTCTGTATTGCATTACTGCTAAACTCATCTACTGTATGTATACCTGCCTCCTCTGTAACCCTCCCCCCCCCTGGTCGCACCATGAGACAAGCATCTTTTTGCTCAGCATGCCTTTCCTGGTGAAACATTTTCAATAAATAAAAATAAATATAAAAACTGCTTATGTACATGTGCTTAATTTCTGAAAGCAGCAATTGTTAGTAGAGAATTAATAAAACATTTTGGAAACCTGTTTACTAAAACAGGTTCCCTCTTGGGGGGGTGTATGTGACAGGGTAGAATAGGATCCTGTCCCATTTGTTATGGAGAATGTTTTTAAATGCAAGGATCTTTCCTTTTTTGTCTCATCTCTGTCTAGCTGCGCAACCAAATTTTTCTGTGAGACTTTGGACTTGATCAACCTGACAGGCTCACAATTCACTGCCTCTCACTGTCTTTCAGTTTTCTCTTGCTGTCATTTTTTCCTCCCTTGCATATCTGTATATGCTGATATAAAAATATATGCATATCATTATATGAAAATGTAACTGATATTGGGATCCCTTTTGTTTAGAAAATGTATAGTGTTACTGTTGAAATGTATATATTTATATTTTGGGATGACTGCAAAAAGCTGTTGGAAACTAGAGGTTACCTTAATGTAAATCTTTGAGCCTTTTGCAAAAGCTGTGCAAAAGGGGGACTCAACTCTAGAAGCACACTGTGTTCTAGCAGCTCCTGCCTGATAGTTACAAAAACAGGATGTTTGCTAAGGATGGGGGTTGAAAGGACTTATAAGAGCTAAGCTACAACTGCAAGAAAGATTAGAAGAAAAAGGGACACAGAGACTCAAGGAAAACTACTATTTTTTTTTCTCCTTTGTACATAGTTACTATGAATAAGTTTTTTTTTGTTACTGCTACTGTAAATAAATATTTTTGGTGAATTCTACAACTGCTCCTGGTTTCCCATGCTTTCTGACCTGTGCCTCGATGGCACTGGGACCTTCAATTTAGGGGAAAAACAAAGAAAACAAAAAACAAGAGTTAGTGTGTTTGTCTGAGTTTGGTGAAGGAAACTGTTATCTGTGCAGTTAGCTAGGTGAAGAAGGGAGCTGTAAATTAGGGGAAGTGGCTTAGGCAACAGGAAGCCAGGTGTTTTGATTTAAAACTGCCCTAGATAGCTTTTGGCAGAGAACAGCAAGAGGAAGTAGGTGCTGTTAGAATTGTACTACTCTACTGGGACTATATAGCCCTCCCTCCACCCCCCCCACCCTTAGCCAGTTCCACTTTTATAGGCACAGGATTTGACTGAAAACAGGAACTTCTTGTTTGGGAGCAGGAAGGGGGTGATCACAGAGGCACAAAAGACTCGCCATCCTAGAAGGAAAGAGTAACTCTCCATCCCCTCCAGCCGCTGGAGGTCTGACTCTGGGCAAGTAAGAAGGAGACTACTCTGAGGAATACAGGAACTTTCTGTCCCAGAACAGGAAGACCAGGAGCTTTAAGGGCATGGAGGCAGTAGGAAAGTAGGGGAAAAAAATAAATAAACAGAGAGAAGAAAGAGTAAGCATACAAAACAACAGTTGAGGGGCCACAAATAAGACATGATGGGAATGGTGCACTGCAGTGGCTGTGGAGTGGCGGTCTTCCAGGAGACATTCTGGAGGATGCAGTGTTGTCCCACCTGCAGGCACCTCTCTGGGCTGAGGGAGGAGGTTGCTCATCTCCAGGCTGAGTTGGCCAGGATTCAGGGGACCTCCTCTCCCACCCAGGGACTACCAGAGCTGCCACTGCTGCCTCAGAGGTTGCCAAGAAAGAGGAGCAATTGGACCACAGTGGGCTTAGAGAGGGTGAGAGTGGTGGAACAGAGGTACATCCCTCCAGTTGTACCTTTCCACAATTCATATTCCATTCTGGCAGAGTGTGGTTCATCTATGGAGGCACCCACAATGGAGACTAAGGAGGATGCTAAGAACCTCCACAAAGGAGACCCACAGGAGTGTGGCATGGGACACCACAGGGGAAGGAAACAACTCTGGTGGGGAACTCCATTGTTAGAAGGGTAAAACTGAGGGAGGGAGGGAAGTAAGGTGCCTGCCTGGTGCCATGGCTTGGAGGGACAGGGAGTGAATCCTCAGGATCATGGGAGCAGCTGCACAGGGGAGGGAGCTGGATGTCATTGTCCACTTAGGGACAAATGAACTGGCTGGGAAAGGGATCAGAGCAGTGGAGGATGAGGAGTTTGTGAAGTTGGGGAGGGGCCTTAGACAAGTAGCACACATGGTAACCTTCTCAAAAGTGCTACCTGTCTATGGCATGGGTGAGTCTAGGGTGCTCCACACCATGGGATTCAATCAATGGTTGAAAAACTGGTGCAGAGCTCAGGATTTTGGCTTCATTGGGGATTATGGGTCCACCTGGAGGGATGCAGACTTATACTGGTGCAATGGTCTGCATCTGTCCAGGAGGGGAACCAGGACCCTCGGTGACAGGTTTAAATGCTTCATTGGCAAGCATTTAAACTGGCTAAGGGGGAGCCACTGAAAAGGAGCAGGAAAATCCTAGCCCCCTCAAAAAAATCAGGGTAGTTAGTGAGGTAAATACCAAGATAGAGAAGTCAATAGGGAGAAGGGCAGGGGTAAATGGAGAAAAAGGCAAAGGCAATGAGGACGGGGTGGGGCTAAAAGGGATAAGGCCATCAAAAAATGGAGGGTAATGAGTAAAAATGCCCATAGTCTAGGTAACAAGCTCCATGAAGTGGTGGCTTGATGGAAGAGGGATGCCTGGATATTGTGGCAGTCACAGAAACATGGTACACAGGGAGCCATGACTGAGATGCCAACTTACAGGGTACACAATCTACAGGAGGTACAGAGAGAGTAGAAGAGGAGGAGTAGCTCTCTACATAAGGGAAGAGATCAAAGCAATGGAACTAAAGGGTAAACAGGGAGAAGAGGAGGCACTGTGGGTCCCCCTGGAGACCGGAAATGGCACCACAATCCAAATGGGGGTTGTATAGAGACCCCCATCTCAGGGAGAGGAAATGGACAAGGAAATGATAGAAGGCATCCTTAGAATGGTAGAGAAAGGGGAGATATTGTTGATGGGTGACCTGAATTTGCCAGATGTTAACTGGAGCACCTTTGCTGCAGCCACATCCAAGAGTAGGGTAATTCTCAATGCCCCACAGGGGGCATGCCTCAGACAGATGGTATTGGAACACACTCGGGATGGAGCAATCTTAGATCTAGTACCCTCAAATGAGGACAGATTGAGGATCCCAGAACTAGAAGTGGGTAGTCATCTGGGAACAAGTGACCACCAAACAGTGTGGTTCATGATAAACATAGTCGTAGAGTCAAGCCATACAAAAGTGAGGGTACTGGACTTTAGGAGGGCTGACTTTGTTAAAATGGGAGAGTGCCTCAGAAAAGCACTAGCAAACAGGCAAGAAGGAGGGGTGGAGGAACAATGGGGAAACATCAAAACTGCCATCACAGAGGCAACAAGCCTTTGTGTGATGCAAATAAACTAATCAAAACAAAAGAAAAAAAACACTATGGTTCTCAAAAGAGGTGTCGGGGAAGGTTGGGGAGAAAAAGATAGCATTCAGGAAGTATAAGGAAACACAGAAGGAGCAGGACAGAGAACTGTACCAGTTAAAGCAGAAGGAAGTGTGGAAGGCAGTCAGAATAGCAAAGGCCCAAACCAAGGAAAAGATAGCCAACTTGGTTAAGAAGGGGGATACAATGTTTTATAGGTACATTAGGGAGTGAAGAAAGACCAAGGGAGGTATAACAAGGCTTAATAAAAGGAAGGGTGGGTGGGCAGAGAGGGACAGTGAAAAAGCAGGGATACAGAATGAATACTTCTGCTCAGTATTCACAAAAAAAGAGGAGGGGGAGGTACCTAATCCAATCAATAGAAGCACTCTGGATAGGGGGGTCTGTACCAGTCCTTTCACAGAAGAAAGGGTTCTGAAAGAACTCCTAAAACTGAAGGTGGACAAAGCAATGAGGCCTGATGGGATTCACCCCAGAATTCTGAAAGAGCTAAGAGGAGAACTAGTGACTTCACTGACTACCCTTTTTAACAAATAATGGGAGGATGGTGTGGTACCTGAGGACTGGAGCAGGGTGGATGTGATTCACCTTCAAAAAAGTGGAAGCAAAGCAGAGGCAGGAAATTACAGACCTGTTAGCTTGACCTCAGCGGTAGGGAAAATGATGGAATCACTTCTGAAAGAAAGAATTGTTGAGTACCTAGAGGCCAGTGGGGCACAGGACTCAAGGCAGCATGGATTCACAGCAGGAAGGTCATGTCAGATTAATCTAATAGATTTCTTTGACTGGATGACAAAAGTAGTAGACCAAGGAGGGGCTGTGGACATGGCCTACCTAGACTTTGGCAAGGCATTTGACACAGTCCCACACAAAAGATTAAACAAATTAGCCAGCCGGGAGTGGGTCCCAGAGTGGTAGCCTGGGTAAAAAAATTGGCTGGACAACAGGACACAGAGGGTAACAGTAAACAGAGTCCACTCCGAAGAAAGAGAGGTTACTAGCAGGGTACCGCAGGGTTCAGTACTGGGTTCGGTCCTTTTTAATGTCTTTATAAGTGACATTACAGAGGGACTGGAAGGAAAAGTATGCCTCTTTGCAGACAACACAAAGATCTGCAACAGGGTTGATACTCAAGGTGGGGGTGGAAAGGATGAGAAGAGACTTGGCAAGGTTGGAGTAATGGTCAAAAGTATGGCAGCTTAGATTCAATACAAAGAAATGCACCTGGGAAGCAAAAACCCAGGGGAAGAGTACTCAGTGGGGGGAGGGGTATTAACACCAACAAAAATGGAAAGGGACCTGGGGGTAGTCATATCGGAGGACCTAAAGGTAAGCAAGCAATGTGAGAAGGCAGTAAGGATGGCTGGGGAGATACTGGGATGTATAGGGAGAGGCATCACAAGTAGAAAACAGGAAGTTGTTATCCCTCTGTACAGACAGTTGGTGAGACCCCATCTGGAGTACTGTGTGCAGTTTTGGAGACCCCATCTCAGCAAGGACATAGACAAGATGGAAGCAGTCCAGAGGAGGGCAATTAAAATGGTGCAGGGTCTGCAACAGAAGCATATGAAGAGAGACTAAAGGAGCTTAATATGTATACCTTTGAGGAAAGGAGGGAGGGGGCATGATAGAAACTTTCAAGGCACCTCAGAGGAATCAGCAAAGTCCAAGAGGGTAGCATCTTTCAGAAAAGAGATGTGCACGAACAAGGGACACAATCTGAAGATGGGGGATGGCTCAGGGCAATGTGAGGAAGTATTTTTCACAGAGAGGTGGTGGATGCATGAAATGGCCTTCCTGAGGAGGTTGTGGGGTCAAAAACAGTGGGGAGAATTCAAGAATGCATGGGACAGACATAAGGCAATTCTGGTGGGGGGGTAGGAAGAAGTAGGCTGTTGGTTAACTAGGATCTGTAGCTTATCCAATAGGTAGGGAAATGGGCAGACTAGGTTGGCCAAGCAGTCCTTATTTGCCATCAAAGTCTGTGTTTCTATTTTTGCCCCTACCGCTGCCTCTGTGTACACCCATTTCCTCCAAAATGTAATATTTTTTTTTTCATTTGAAAGCTTGTGACTGGGAGAGGCACACTGAGTTATTGCTCATTTCCAGGTGTGACCCAGGGGAAAGGGAAGGGGAATATGTATACAGATGCAAACTAACTTACAGAACTAGATTAAGCTGTTGGTGGTATTTTAGTGAATAGAGGAAATTTAGCCAGGACACCGAGGAAATTCCCCTACTCACAAGTAGGAGGACTGGCTGTCTGTGAATCAGTTGGTACCTGTGTGTGCTAGGAGGAGGAGGTCATGGAGGAGACTGGGAAGTTGCAGGCTCCTGTATTACTAGGGTCCTATGAAGCAGAAACCTTTTATGATGCAGAAGGCCTTTTCTCAGATGATCCTATTTCTGGGCAACAGAATAATCTTTCTGTGGAGTTGTCAGATGGACATGTACTTTCTGAGAGAGATATTCAACAGTTTTCTGCGAAGGTAAAGACACTTTAATCAACAGTTTTACTACCTACTAAAACTACAGAAATTACAAAACCTTTACTAATGAAATATACAAGTGCTACTAACTTGGACTTTCCTGTTTCTGACTTGGGCGAGCAAATGAAGACTGGCTGGAGCTGTCAAGAGCCAACCCAAAATACTCCTTCTGAGACTGTCCCTAATGACCGCTCGGCGGTACTGAACCAACAATGCCTGGTTGTTTTTCAATCTTCCCCTTCAAATCAGACTAAAGCTACAGTGTTCTCTTTCTCAGCCTCTACTGACAAAACTCAGAAGAAATCGTCTGCTGAGTCTGCTTCTTGGGCAGACTCGGATTGTGATCTTAATGAAACATGGATGGTAGAAAGCTCTTCACAAGCTGCTGGCTGGGTTTGTTCACCTACGAATAATCAATGGACCTCAGGTTTTGCTCCCATGATGATTCCGGGCATCCGTCTTCCCAGAGAGGGCCTTCGGTTGGGAGTAAGTTCTATCCCAAGTGTACATTCTTCAGTATATGGTGTGGGACAACATTCTGTGTTTTCTGACTCCCTACCTTCTGAATTTGCATTAACTCAAAATCCACACTTACATTTTAAAACCACCTCACAAGACCAAAATCAACTTGCAGTAAATGACATTGTTACCACTGAAGAAGCTGGCAATATAACTTTGGATCACACTACTAGAAGTAGTGGAGACTCTGGTCATGATGGAAATAAGGATGGTGGACAGAAAAGAACTGGGGGGATGAATCGAATGATAGATCATATACCTCACTTAAAAAAAAAAGTTTTCCCTGCCAAATGGCATAATTCGGTTAGATTAATTTACAAAGGAGGTTTTGATATCTTTCCAGATAGAGTGTTTGTACGTAAAAAGTTATTGCAAGATAATTTAACATTTTCTGCGACTGAGCTTTATGATCTTATCCATGTATCTGGTGAAAAAACATTTGGTGTTAGTTTTAAATCACAAGCTGGTCTGGATAAATTTTGGGAGTGACATAATCTTGTTAAAGATACTCCTCTATGGGAGGCATTTGATGTTATCCCATTATCAAAGCCAGTGCAGAAAATGATTACTATTCTTTTCCGTAATGAGGGAGTCAGTGTTACTGATTTAATGTACTGGCTAAAACAAAGATGCACAGTCTTAGGTCATCCTGAGGCTATTTTTGACTCAGAAAACATTTGGACAGATGGATGGCAAGTTTGGATTATTCTGCAGTTTCTTGATGGGGAGATACAGCATTTACCTAACTCCTTTTTCTTGAGGGAGGAGATAGAAGTGTGCTTTTTTACCCTGGACAACCTAAGAGTTGTTATAAATGTGGGGATATAGGGCACCTCAGTAACATTTTTGATATAGTAAAATGCTCTTTGTGTGGAAAATTAGGACACTTAAATTGGCAATGTGTAAATGAATTGATTTGTAATCTTTGTGGTAAAACTGGTCACACTTACAATACCTGTCGTAAAGCTGCTCATAGACAAACTGGGTCTGGTGATAGTGAAGAACAACGATTACTGGTTGCAACAGCACAGAGGAAACATGCTACACCAGTTTCCAAACCTAGGTCTGAACCTACTATAGCTCCTCATGAGCACGATATAGTTCTTAAGACTATACAAGATGGGATACATCCTGCTCCTTCGATGAAGGTAGTGGAAGATGTTTCAATTGTCAGTGATGAGCCTGCTGACAAGTTATCATCTCCCATTATCCAGACTGCAACCTTGGTAGACACTTCTGTGGTTGTTAAGCATGATGTGCCCCCATCCCTTCACATATCCCTGCTACTGCACCTTTTATGGATACTGAGAAAATGGTTACTAGGAGACATACCTGGCAGCAACCTGCTCCAAAAGTACATAAAATCTCCGAAACCAGAACCTCTAATAGATTTCATCTGCTCTTTAAATCTATACCAGTCTCTGGCCCAGAGTCTGAATGTTCTTCAGAAGATTTGAATCAAAGAGAGGTATGTTCTGACTCAGATTTCAGTGAAAAGGGTGATGAAGGTACAAAACAGGAGCTTAAAATGAAATATAAATCAAAAATAAAAGGAGCAAATGTAGGAAAATTGGGTCATAAACCTCCTTGAGACATTTACTGCTGGGGTCTTTGAAGCTTATCACTATTAATGTTAACAGTATTAAAATAAAAAGAAAAGGGGAAGTGTTTTTTCACATCTTCTTTTTACACAGGCTGACATTTTGTTAATACAAGATACCAGATTACATACTTTATTGGAAAATACACAGGCTCAATCTGAATTGTATGGGGTCCTTCTTACTGGTCTCTAGGTTTAGAGCCATGTTCAGGATTTGGGATTTTATTTTCTGTAGAAATTAAGCTTTTCAAATTATTGGATTTATTACCCTGTAGAGTATTGTTATTAGATTTTGTTCTTGATGATATTTACTTTCAATTGATTAATGTTTATGTGCTGCAGACCAAAGCAGCAGGAGTAGAGACTTTTCAGTTGATTAAACCATATTTATTTTCTTCTCAAAATGAGATTCTGGGGGGTGATTTTAATTGTGGGATGAATAAACAAGATGGGGTAAAGATACTCTTACAAATACATTTTTGTCTGATTCTCTTTTTCTATTTAATACTTTACAGACAGCTAATTTATGTGATGCCTATTTTTCTCATAGTCATAAAATAGATCCGACTTTTCAACCTGGTTCCCATGCTACTCGTATAGATTTTTTTTTATTAGTAAAGGTATATCTGTTACACATATGTCTACAGAATCAGTAGAATATTCAAATCATAAAGAACTTGCGATATCTTGGAGATTTAACACCTCAGAATGGTCCTGGTTTATGGAAGTTCAATAGGTCTTTGTTGAACACAACATCTGTAGTTCACCAAATTTTATATCTTATTTGTGGACAGAAAACATTGTTTCCTATTTTTGATAACCCCATGCTTTGGTGGGATAATGTTAAATTAGTGTTAGGTGTTTTGTTACGTTCTTTAAGTAAACAGAATAAAGATGAACAGAGGTTAAGGTATCAGTATCGTAGAAAACATTTACAATGTCTGATGAGTTTGGCACAGACTACTAAGCACAATTTCGATGATCAAATAACAAAATTACAAACAGAAATGAAACTTTTTCATGACAAACAGACGGGAGCTTTACAAATGCAACAGCAATTTGGCACTAAAGGGAATTTGGATTCTGTTTCTCCCTTTTTAACTTGTAAATTTAGAACTCAAAATAAAAAAATGGAGGCTGTTTGGGATGAACAGCATAATACTGTCACTTCTCCTCCAGATATTTTGGTGGCAGTTTCACAATTTTTACAGCAACAATGCATAAAACAACATACTGACTTGGCAGCTTTTTTATCACTTTTTCAATCAGTTCATATTCCGGATATTCCTCAGGAATAATTGAATTCTCTAGTACAGGATATTTCCGTTACTGAAATTATCACCACTGTTAACACATTTACTAAAGGTAAGGTACCTGGTGCAGATGGTATTCCTGCAGAAATTTATAACTTAATAATTCCTACTATTGCTGAGGAATTAGCACAAGTCTTTAATTATTTACTTCAGGTGTCTGGTTTTCCTTTAGATATGTTGACTGAAATCACTATTTTTCTGTTTAAAAAAGGAGATAAGAAATGTTTAGAAAATTGGAGACTCATCTGTCTTTTAAATTTTGATTTTAAAATTTTGACTAACATCTTGAATACTAGACTCTCTCATCTAGCTCAGCATGTTGTTTTAGCATGGCAATTCTGCGCAATCCCTGGTAGACAGGTGACTGACATATTACTTTTGCTGAGAGAAATTTTTGAATCAGGGGCTTTAGGATTTGTGTCAGGATGGTTGGTATCATTAGACCAAAAAAAGGCTTTTGATTCTGTGGATCATGATTTTCTGTGTTTGACATTGAACAAATATGGTGTACCTGAGGATTTTATTTCTTGGTTATGGCTTGTATTCTGCATTGAAGTTGTCCAACCCTTAGCAAATGGGTGTTTAGGACCAATGATTTCAGTACACAAAGGGGTGCATCAGGGTTGTCCTTTAAGTCCCTTGTTATTTGTGTTTAGTATAGTTCCTTTATTGAGGATCTTGAATGACAGACATTTATTTTCTCCTTTGACTATTTCTTCTGTACATCTGTCAAATACTGCAGTTGCCTATGCAGATGACTTATGTCTTTTGTTAAGTTCTCCTGATGATATTCAAACCGCTGTAAAAGTTTGTGATGCATTTGGTTAGGCTTCAGGGATTTGTTTAAATAAGCAAAAAAGTAAATGTAAAAGAGTTGGTTTCCATCAGGATCTTGTGAGTGATATTGTGGGAATTCCTGTTGTTACGGGTCCTATCCATGTCTTAGGCATAGACTTTGATTTAGGGAGACAAGATCTATCTAATTGGGATGTACAGCTTCAATGGGGTAGGGAAATGGTAGAAAATTGAAATAAATTTGCTGTGACTAAAATGAAAAGAATTTATTTTATAAAAACTTGTTTGCTGACAGTTTTTCTTTATGTCTGTGCTGTATTTCCACCCCTGAAAGAAAGGGAAACTACATTGTTAAGTATTTTCTCTACTGCGGTATGGGGGAGTAGGCTAAATCCATTAAAAAGAAACATTTTATATTTACCTACAAAACAGGGTGGATTGAACATGGTAAACCCTGTAGTTTTTTTGTACCTTCATTTTTTTATGTCAGACCACTGTGTATAAAAATGCCTTCAGCATAGTCTACCTTATTTTTAGGAAAATTGCCAATGTGGTTCCCAGGGTGGGTTGATGATACTCAAAGAGTTTTTCCAACTGTTACATTTGCTCCTTCTAATTATAGATAAGTGTTTGTTAAATTAAATAAATGGCAGGTTACACTTTTAATGTTCCTTACTAAATCAAAGAAAATGATTTATCATATAATCCAGGAGACTCATTTTTCAGAAGAAATTACTTTTTCTTTATGCCTTCCTGAATTTCGGTCATCAGCTCTTCGTCTGAATGTTTGTAATAGAGTGCCAATTGAATTTAAAGATATTTTATGTTGCCATGAAAAATTGAATGTAAAAGCAAATCAAAAACATAAGATGAAAGAGGACTGACTGTATTCTAGACTAAATTGTATAACTAAATTAGAGACTATGGAACATTTATTTTTCTCTTGTTCATATGTTGCACAGTTTTGGGAGAATATTGCAAAACACTGGAATATGACTATAATGAAAACAGTAAATTATGAAGTTTTGATTTATGGGGTTTATGATTACCACTGGGCAAAATGGGATTCTAATACATTACATGTCATTTTTTCAGTTATAAAATGGTATATTTGGAACATTAGATGTTTATTTATGCTACAACAAAAGTTGATTTTAAATGATGAATTAATAGGAAAGATATCTTCTGATATTCAAAATATTTATTATACTGAAAAATCAAAACAGACAGCGGAGTTTATAAGTAGAACTTGGAGAAATTTATTGTGGGTTACAGATAACGATGTATCTGTTACTTGAATGTTATTAGTTTTTTCTGCATTCATGTATCTGCTTTATTTCTTCTCTTTGTTATGTTTTGTACTTATGATTTTGTTTTGTGATTACTAATTTGACTTTAATAAACAAAATTCCCCTACTCTGCCTGCAGGGGGGGCTTGCTTCATATAAGCAGAAGGGACCACTTTGTCTGCAGTACCAAGATGGCGTCCACAAGTGCTACTGAGCAGGAGGAAGTTATGGAGATTGAAGAACAAAATGAAGAAATGGGAACTTCTGAAGGGAAAATGAATTTAGAGGATGCAAAAAATACCACAGAACAAACAAATAATCCAGGTGATCTTGATAGTTCTTGTAATGACTCAGATATTTCTGACAATGATATTGAAACACAAGACAAACAAGATGTCAGAACTGAAGAGGGATGGATCCTGGAAAAACAAATACAGTCACAGTTGGATGATGAGGAAAGGCGATTTGCCATTACAAAGATGAAACTAAACCAGAGACTGCAACAGATACCCACTGACAGGGACAAGAAAGCTATCAAACAGGCCCAGCTGAAGCCTGATGACACAGTAGCATCAAAGGAGCCGACTGTCAGCTGGGCAGATGTAGCTGAGAATGAGCTGACACTTGAGGATGCAGCGCATGCAGAAAAAGCTCTCGCAGGGCCTGCAGGTACAATTTCTGACATTTCCAAAAACAGAGCAAATATAAATGTGACAAAAGTGAGAGTAATGTCTGGAATGGCACTAACAAACTCCACAGAGTTTGGCCTAGGATGACCAGCGACTGTGTGTCAGACCACAAAAAACTGGTCTGTACAAAATGCTTTACTTGCAGCAGGTTGGGAAAAAGATTCTGATACTGGTAACTGGAAATCTGGGCCTTCCCCAATAGAAATGCCAAGTATGCCACAAAGAAAGAATAAAAATTCCCAACCAGAAGTACCCTCAGAATTTCATCTTACACAAAACCCAAGCCTGCATTAAGGAAATACAGCACCCCAGCAACCTGACAAAATTGTAGAAAATGCAGCCATAGAAAAAAGAGGCATCTGCTAATTTAGGCCCTACACTAATTGATCCACAAATGCAGAGAAAACAATTTGCCACTTTATTCAAATCACCTATAATGCCTGCGATGAGACATAATGCAGTAAGGCTTCTGTATGTGGGGGGATTGACTGAAATGCCAAATAGTTATTTATTTATTTAGTTTTTGTTGACCGGGTAAGTGCACTAGACAAATCCTGCCTATTTTCAGGCATGACCCGGGGAAGGGGGATACAGATGAATGCCAACTGACCTTGAACCAGATTAAGCTGTTGGTTGTATTTTTAGTGAATAAGGGAAATTTGGCCAGGACACTGGGGAAATTCCCTTACTCTTTTTGAGAAGTGCCAATGGATCTTTAACATCCACCCGAACTACCGCCAATCCAGGCAGATGGAACCCCGGTTTAACATCTCATCCAAAAGACAAAAGATGGAAATAGGCAGTATGTGGCAAGAAATCTATTGAAAGACTCTTTAAAATTCTTTACAAATGAGATCTATGCTCTCATACATGTGTCTAGAGAGACAACATTTTATATAAGTTTTAAAACAGCGTCCAGCCCAGACAGATTCTGGAGTCAATATAATAGTTTAAAAAATACTCCCCTATGGACATTATTTGTAGTGGTACCATTAACTAAACCAGCCCAAAAATGGATCACAGTCCTATTTCAAAATGAAGGAGTGAGCATGCCTGATCTTATCCATTGGCTCAAGCAGAGATGTACAATTTTAAAAAATCCCGAGGCAATCATAAAGTCAGAGAACATCTGGACAGGGGGATGGAAGGTTTTAGTTCTGCTTAAATTAAATGACACAGGAGTATCACATCTACCAAATTCTTTTTTCATAGGAAGAGACAGAGGAGCATTATTTTATCAGAGGCAACCTCGAGCATGCTAAGATGTGGGTCAGTGTCACACCTGAGTAGTGTGTGTGATCAGGTAAAGTGTAATCTCTGTGGAGAAATGGGACATTTAGAAAATCACTGTAATAGTGAATTCAGATGTAATTTATGTGACACGGTGGGCCATACCTTTCAGAACTGTCAATTGGCAGTCCATAATGTGCCAGAAACAGCAGATGGGGACTTACAAAGGAATTGTATTCATCAAGCTCAAAAAGACAAAATCCAAAAACAGAGAGAAACCTACAGGAACTAGACATACCCCCTCCAGTAACACCCCACATGACAGATGCCAGACCAAAGGGGACTGAGCAAACACAAGCTCCCCCTTCTCAGAAACAACTGGAAATACAAAATGTGGATTTTCAACCTACCAAAGAGAAACTAAGTGGTGGAGAACAAATGATGAGCACTGATCTGGTGGTGAACATGTCACCCCAACCCCCAGAACTAGAGAAAAGGAAAACAAGATTTCAGGCAAAACATGAACCCTCAAAGGCAGAAGTAGCTATGGCTAATAAATGTGACATTCTACAGGACATTTCCACAGGAACTGGAGAAGATTCTGACTCCTCCACTGTAACCTCCATAGCGGAAGAGGTGGTGCCTGCAAGTGATGAAACTGCCATAAAAGGAACAGGGAGGAAAAGAAAGGCAAAAACAAGAAACATACAAAAAAAAAACCATGGGGTTAAGGAGAGGGAAGTACAAATAAATACCTGAATGTCCTCCTTATTGCACCTACATAGAGTGAATGTCAACAGTATTATGAAAAAGGAGAAATGTAAAAATGTTTTTTCTGTATTAATGTCCATGCTGGGAGGTATCTTCTTTTTACAGGATGTACATTTTCATACGTTGTCAGAGATAAGGGCTGCACAGAAAAATTGGTTTAAAGGTCCTTCTTTTGGTCTCTCGGACCGGAAACCTGTTCTGGAGTGGGCATACTTTATAATGTACCTGACACCTCAGTATTACAAATATATGACCTATGTTTGGGGAGAGTATTAATTATGGATGTTGTAATTAGCAGTACCTGGTACAGACTAATAAATATATATGCCTCCCAATGTAAAACAGCTAGAATATATTTGTTTAAATCAATTAAACCTTTCTTGCACACATCTAAGATGGTCCTGATGGCAATGGATTTAAATTGTGCTTTATCTTTATTAGATAAAGGTAAATGTGCAAAAACAAAAAAAAACTCTACTGTGATTCAAATTTTTTTTATTAACTATGGTACAAACAGCATGATTAATAGCTAAAACTAAGACACATACCCCAACCTTTTATAAGGAAAAGCTAGCTACCAGGATAGATTACATATTTGTATCAGTACATACTAATATTGACTCCATCTCCATAGAGCCAAAGGCTTTTTCACATCACGCCCTTTTATCAACAGTAATTGGACATACACAACATTTTAAGAAAGGCCCCGGCTTCTGGAAATGCAATATATCCATACTGCAAAATATGGGCATGGGGGAGGAATTAAAACAGTTTTTTTTCTAGCTGGAAAGTCAGTTTTTATTATGTTTGAGAACCCAGCACAATGGTTGGAAGATGCAAAAACTGACCTGAGATACCTATTAATACAAATGAGCGAACAAAATAGTAATCAAGCATATCTAACATACTTACAAAACAGACAAAAACATCAACATTTATTATCTTTGGCTTATAACAACATTCAAAATGTATCCAATGAAATAGATTTACTCCGACAAGATTTAATGGTCTTTCATAAACAAAAAGCAGATACATTGTACTTTCAGTAATGGTTTGGAACCCAGGGCACTGCTGATATGGTTTGCCTCTTTGAAACATGTAGCAAGAAAATCTCTAAAACAGAAATATCCAAATTACAGGATAATAAGGGAACACTAAAAACTGATAAATCCTTAATAGTACACAGTCTCACAGTATACATCACAAATGTTCACTTCACTTCTTAGAGACACTACAACAATACATTCATATCTAGGAGAACTAGATTTTCCAGATTTGCCAGAAAATGTATTAAGGAATCTTAGCAAACAAATTAACATACAAGAAGTAACAGATGCCGTACAAGCTTTAAATTCAGAGAAAACACCAGGAATGGATGGTATTCCCAATGAGATCTACAAAATCTTAATGCAATACTTAGCAGAAGAACTCACACAGACACACAATTTTATCTTGTTTACAGGGGTGTCCCCCTTCATATGAACATGGGAGCATTGAACTACATTTTTTAAAAAGAGGACAAGACGAATATAGAAAATTGGAGACCCATATGCCTCCTAAATTCAGACATAAAATTCTTAACTAAAATCATAACTAAAAGACTACTGTCAGTAACACAGTATATCATCTCAGAAGCCCAGACATGTTCAGTACCAAACAGGCATATTCAGGATCATCTTATCACCTTAAGGGAAGTAATAGAAAAAGGAAAGATTGGGATGTTAGATGGATATATGGTCTCACTAGATCAACAGAAAGCATTCAATTCAATAAGCCATGACTTTCTGTGGGAATGCTTAAAATATTATCATATCCCAACAGAAGTAGTGTCCTGGATCAAAGGACTGTATAAAAATGCCACAGCGATACCCTGGACAAATGGTTGGAAAAAAACAATTATACCTTTAAAGAGAGGAGTTTGCTGGGGTTGCCCTTTAAGCCCAGTTTTGTATATATTTTTTATAGACCCATTACTGAGGCACATCAATAAGGAGGCTCAGGTCAAACCCCTAGAACTAGGAATAGAACTGACCCCCGGAATAATGGCATACGCAGATGATATGACACTTTTAGTGGCAGACACAATTTATAGCAGAAACAATTTTTCTATGTTAAAAATTTGGAAACATCTCAGGGGCCTCTTTAAAGCTGGCTAAATGTGCGGGGCAATGCCTGAATTACACCCTAGATTATAAAGTTCAAATTCATGGACTCAATATACAAACCACTCTGCTGACCATCCTGGGTATTCAATTTGGAAATGGGAACCTTAGTGAAATGAACTGGCCCAAGAAATTACAGCTAAGAAGCCAAAAAGTAGCAAATTGGAATAGATGGAAAATTGGAAAAAAGAAAAGGATATATTTAATATAAGCCTATTTAATACCGGTATTTTTATACATAAGCTATTTATTTCCTCCCCCTAGAAAAATAGAAATATCCTTACTGAGTTTATTCTTTCAAGCTGTATGGGGCAGCAGGCTAAATGCCATAAAATGTAACATACTATACCTGTCCCAGAGACAAGGAGGTTTGGATATGGTAAACCCGATTCCTTTTTAATAGTATGTTCCTGACAACAAATATTAAAACACTGCTCACACCAGTAGACAAAATTTAGGAATCATTATTATTTTTGACATGCCAGTCATGGCTCCAACTGTGGGAAATAAACTCTCTAAAGGCTATTAAAAAGTCTTTGATAGTCCTGGATTATTTATCAGATACATTTCTCAGAATTAAACAATGGGACCTGTCTTGTCAACACCTGAGAGTGATGCAGAGAAAACAACTTTATAAGCACGTAGTGAATTCTGCTCAGTGGATTGTGTTTTTGAAAAATGCCCTCCAGATATGGTAATGGACCTTAAATATTGGTTGAATAACCAAAGGATCCCACAAGAGATATGGGATATGCACTTGTTAAGCTGCCATGAAAAATTAAACATCAAGGCAAACCACAAACATAAACAGATCTCAGAGAGATATTGTAGTAGACTGAGCTGTAGCCAGCAGATAGGGACAATAGAGCACCTATTTTTTCAGTGTAGCTTTATTAAATGCTTTTGGTTATATTTATCACAAAAATGGAATTAACCAGTTTTTAATACAAAGTCTTATAGTATTTTAATACATGATGTATTTCCATCTCAATGGAGAAAATGGCATAAAGGAACTTTGTAAGTGGTTCTATTCTAAAGTGGCATATCTGGATGTCCCATTGTTTATTCACTCTGCAACAAAAAGAATGTACGTATTTGGAAATGGCACAAAAAATCAGATGTGATGTTAAAAAAATATATGAGAAAGAATCCAAGTGGGGGAATGTAGAGGATGTACAAAGGAAATGGATAAACATGCCCTGGATTACAGACAATGATTTTCCAATCACTTAAATAAGGGAGAAATAGGTAAAGAAGGAAAGGATGTATAGTATATTTCTACCAATTGAAAAATAGAGTGTATAGTTTTTTTTTTCTTTTGTGTTTTTTTGCTATGTAATTTGATTCTTGGTTTTTGTTTCTTTTTCCCTAAGTTCCTTTTTGTTTTCTCTTACTGTGGATATTATGGCTTTATGTATTGAAAGTCTGTATTCTTTATTTTTGCAATACAAATTTCCCCTACTCTTCCTGCAGGGGGCCTTGTTGCTTCCTGTGAGCAGAGGGGACCCCTTTGTCTGTGGTACCAAGATGGTGGACAACAGGTCAGTTGGTGGCAGTGAAGCTGGAAGAATGTCTAAATATTCAATGGCAACTGCAGAGGAAAGTCCTTTTGTTTTGGGAAATAGTGAGCATCAAGCTCCTTCTACTTCCAACATGGTGGACAGTCGGTCTGATAGAGGAGGAGGAGCTGGTTGCAGGGCATGTTTTTCTTAGGTTGAGAGGGAGAAAAGACCAATGGAAACAGAAAAAAAAGAAGTTGTGTATGATGTGAACACAATGAAAGATAACAGGCATGGAAATAATAATGAAGAGGAGCACTTTAAATCACTTGGTGTTGGGACAAAACATGGACTTGCAAAAGCAAAATATGGACAGTGTCCCTATGAACTCGGACACTACAGCTAATGAGCAAAAATTGCTGCTGAAAAATGCTGTAAAGGTGAATAAATCCTATCTTCTTAAACTGTTGCACAAAGAAGAACATAGCGAAAACAACTCGGACAATATTTCCTCTGATAAAAGTATCTGTCCTGTTGTATTTTCCCTGCCATCACAATTCTATCCTGCTCAAGCAGGGAGCTCCTCACAGGACCCAGATGTTGCCCAGCCTAGTATCTCGCATGAAGATCCACTGATACAATTAAGGAGAGGATGGCCTTAGGATTCACAAGCAGCAGACACTCAGTGAACACTGGAGGCCACGCTGCATGCAGCAGGGTGGAAGAAGGACCAAACTCATGATGCCTGGGTTTCTCCCTGCCCAATCTCAGCAAAGGAAATTTGATCATCTGGCCAGACATCCAAACAGGTACTTAAGACTGCAACTGTATCTGATAATATGAGTCAAGAACAGTTAAACAATATGGCAGAAGTGGATTCTAAGCAACCGGGGGAAAACTCTCAGCATACTGGTAATGCAACAGGCCCTGCACAACATCATACTGTCCCAGGACAAGAAGGTGAACAAATGGAACATGATAACACTAATGCTCCAAAAAGACTGCACCTGGCAGATTTGTTTAAAGGTTTGGGTGAGCCGGCACAGCATAGAAATGTGGTTCAGCTCAAATTTAATGGGAATTTAGATTCAGCACCCGATAGGAAAATGCTGCTGCACAAAATGTTGAAAGAGGATATGGGCATACAACCAAATGAACTTTTTGCTGTTATACATGAAAATGAGAACCCATATATGATTTCAGTTTTAACGCTAGCGCATCTTTAGAGTGGTTTTGGGATAGATACCCCCAGGTTTCAGGTGCAGCATTATGGCAACCATTTTTTCCCATACCCCTAACAAAACCAACCATAAAAACAATAACCCTTTTATTCAGAAGTGAGGGAGTCAATATTTTGGATGTACAGTATTGGCTAAGGCAACGCTGCACCATTTTGGAAGCTTCCACCCCAGTATTAGATGAAGATCTGGTATGGACAGGGAATTGGAGGGTTAAGGTACAGTTACAACATATGGATCAGGGTATTTTGCATCTACCAGGAAGCTTTTTCATAGGTAGAGGAGATAGAGAACTGTGCTTCTACCAAGGACAGCTACGCACATGTCACAAATGTGGAGCTCACACACACCTTAGCTCTGTGTGTGACAAACTAAGGTGGTAATCTTTGCATGGAATTTGGGCATGTAAGCCTGGGGTGTCCAAATCCATTAAAATGTAACCTTTGTGAGGAGGTGGGGCCCTCCTACCAAGGATGTCCATGGGCAGAGAGGAACAGATTGGATAGGACCCAGCAAGATCCCATACAATTAATTGAGAAATGTCAAGCACAGGAGGAAGGTGGTGTACCTCATGCAGTAGAATCTCCTCCACTCCAACCAACAGTGGTTTCAATGACACAGGACAATCCTCCATCTTCTTCAAATCAGTTGCAGGATGGAGTCATAGATATTACTACCCAGGAACCCTGTGCAGTTGCAATGCCCCCTCCCCCACCCATACAAATGGAACAGCAATCATTTATACCAGTGGATTCCAAAAGGGAAAAAAGGAAAAGAAAGGCAGACCATACCCCCCTAAAACTGCCACAGTAGTCACCAGGAATAGGTATCAGGCCTTTGCAAAAAGAAGACAGTGTGGGGACATGGAGGAGGAGGAAACAGGAGAGTCTGATTCTTCCTCTATATCCTCTAGGGCAGAGTCAGACTCATTACCCAAGGACAGGGAGACGTATCACAAAAAAAGTTCCTTGAATATGATTAAGTGGTGCACCTTTCCTCTTTTATTCTGTACTTCTAAGTAACATCCATGGGAAGTAGCCAGGTGATCTCTTTCCTTACACTGAATGCCTGTAGTATTAAGAATTATAAGAAACACCTGACTACTTAACAAACATTAAAAGATTGTTCCCAGGATGCTATTCTTCTACAGGATATGAGATTAAAAACAGTATCTGAAGTACAACAGGCCAAAAACAGCTAGAGTATGGGACCCTCCTTTTGGTCCCAAGACCCAGATATGTGCGATGGGGTAGCAATCCTAATAAGGGGCCACAAGGCTTCGGTACATAGAATATTGGATATTAGCCCAGGTAGAGCACTGTTACTAGATGGATGTTGGGGGAACTTATCATTTTGTATTATAAATATTTATGCACTCCAGTCTATAGTGGCATGTACAGAACTATTTAAGTTAATACAGCCTTTTTTGCATATGAGAAGGTATGTGGTGATAAGTGGTGAATTCAACTGTCCATTAAAGTTAGCAGAGAAAGGTGGTCAAACCACTAAACTATTTGGGGACACAAATTGCTTAAATAATATCTTAAAAAACGCAGTCCTTAGGGATGGGTATAAGGAACTGCATCAGATAGGAGCAGAAACCTTTACAAAGGGCCCCTTGTCTACAAGGATAGACTAGTTTTTTATTTCAAAAAAGTTAACTCCAGTTCAGGCTACTGTACCACCATTCCATGTGAGACATCTGACCACTGGCAGTTTCTATTTCCTGTAAAACAGAACACAATGTGCCATACGGGCTAAATTTTCATCCAGATGGAAGTTAAACAATCAACTTTTAGACCTACCTTTTATTAAAAAACAGTTCATTTCCCTATTGGTAGATAGGTATTCAGTACCGGAGGCTTTTGAGTCACTTGTTGACTGGTGGATAGATACTAAGCAAGAATGTAAACATTTCTTTTTGCACACGGCAGTGAAAAATTCTAACAGAAACTACCTTCACTACCTTAAACTAAGAGAAAAAACTATTTTACACCATTTCAAGGGCAAATGAACTTGGCATGGATCTCACACAAGAAATCAATACTATTAAAGCTGAAATGATAAAAATACAATATGACAGGGAAGAAACATTAAAAAAGAGGCACAATTTGGAACTCAAGACACACAGCCATCCCTGGATATCTATAAGAGTTGTCAAAAGAGAGTACAAAATAGCACCATAGAGCAGGTTATTGATCCAAACACACAAACATGTTATTCGGATACCAAACATATACAAGACGTTGCACAAAATTATATTTTTCAAATGTTTGGTACACCTTCTTTGGCAATGGAGGACAACTATCTTAATGATTTGGAAATTACAAGCCTGGACCCTGCATTAGCTGCTGCAATGTCTGCACCTATCACTCAGGAAGAAATCTGGAATGCAATTCAGTTTCATCTTTGAAAAAAAAATTCTGCCCCGGGGCAGATGGTCTAACAATAGAATTTTATATTAAATTTTCCAAATTTCTAGTTCCAATACTAATGGATGTTTTTTCAGAAATTCTTTCGAAAGATCATTTTCCTGAACAGTTGTCACAGGCTTTGGTAATCCTGCTGTATAAAAGTGGAGATATAAGAAGTTTGGGGAATTGGAGACCCATAAGTTTATTAAATATTGATTATAAAATGTTGGCAGCCATTATGTTAGCCAGACTGGCATTAAAGGCAGAAAGGGTGATTTATCCTATGCAAGCATGTGCTATTAAGAAAAGATCAATGTTTCATAATTTAATTTATTTAAGAGATTTAATCTCAAAAGGAGAGGTGAATTTTCCACAAAGAGTGATTATGGCCCTTGACCAGGAAAAAGTGTTCGATAGAGGGGATCATAAATATTTATTTCAGGTATTAAAAAAATATGGGATACCAAATAAACTAATTCAATGGATTTTGTTATTGTATAAATCTTCCCTCATCACACCTTATTTAAATGGATTACTAGGAGTCTCATTTAAAGGCGTAAAGGGGGTGCAACAGGGCTGCCCATTAAGCCCTCTATAATATGTCTTCCAGATTGACCCCTTTTTAAGGAAAATCTCAAGCAACCCAGATATACCAAGAATTGAGCTGACAGAAAATAGTTTTGCACCAAATGTCTGTGCCTATGCGGATGACCTATGTATCTGCACTACCTCAGACATGAAGGAAAGTGTTTTTTTAACTGAAATTTCAAAGTCTGAAAAAAATTCAGGGTCTAAAATAAATTATGGAAAAAGTAAGGCTCATGTCTCTGTCATCAAATCCACTCAGACAGAAGACCCTCCCATTTTTTATGCACAGATTAGCGTATCCACTGAATCAATTAAAATTTTAGGTTTAAAATGTGGAAGTCCAGGTGATGCCTCATTAAACTAGTCGCAGGCATTCATGAAGGCAGAGTCTGCAGTGGGGCCCTGGAAAAATAAAGTAATCTCTAAGAGGAAACGGGTTTTTCTGTTATGAACTTTAATCATCCCAATATTTCTCCATGTGGCACATATATTTCCATTACCCATTGCATTGGAGGTTAGATTAATGAACATTTTTTTCGTGGTTTTGGGGGAAGTAGGCTGAACCCAATAAAAAGGATGCATACATACCAAGATTACAGCATGGGGGGAGTTAGAATGGTGCATCCTGTACTGTTCTTCTTTAGCATTTTTTTGTACCAGAACATTGTCCCTTTACTAGCTCCTGCTAGTGTACCATGGTTGAGCAATATAAAATCATATATTCACAAATTCATTGAATGATGGAGGTCTCCCTCACTTCCAAGAGCATTAAAGCAATTTAAGATTCCTCCTTATATTTTACCCACATGTGACAGAATTAAAGGATGGAATAGTTCCCCTCAGTACCTGTTAGACAACTCAATGTGGTCCTGTTATTCCCAAATGTTGTCAAATTATTTTTTAGAGACACCACAGAAACTTTTGCAATATGAGGACAGGATCACAGATATTTTCACACAACTCACAGATAAAAGACTTCCCATAAAGGTATGGGATGTTACATGGCTGTCTTGCCACGGCAGGTTGAGGGTAAGGAACTCCCACAAACATAAATAGATGGAAGATAGGATGTGTCCCAGAACAACTTGTATAGGGGTTTTAGAGACTCAATATCATTTTTACTTAATTTGCCCATTTGTTCAACAATTTTGGTCAAATGTTTTCTCAGCATGGGAAGGGGAAAATGCTTCACATATAACAAATGAAATTATTGTTTTAGGCTTATTTCCAGTGGAATTTCTCAAATATCACCCCAGTACCTTACCGTTGTTCTTCTTATTATGTTGGTTCTATTTATGGCAGGCTAGTCGTGCTTGTGTTACAGCAAAAAGAATATGGTATACAGCGAGTGTTGGTGCAAGTAATAGCAAACTTAAGGTCAGTGTATCAGAAGGAGATGGAATGGGATATTAGGAAATCAGCTGTGTTATGGAAACATGTTCTATGGTTTTCAAGTAATTAAGTATTGTTAAGAGGAAGAAACCTTTCACTGGAGAAAGTATAGCCTAGTTACCTTATTGAGTAAAGGAAAGTTATTGAGGTTTTAGTTCTGATGTGTTCAAGATAATGCATTTCTTTGAAATATCCCCTTTTGTCTTTGTATGTATTTTGTAATGTTAATATATACAGTAATTGTATATTACTTTGAAGAATTTTCTTTTCAAACAAAAATTCCCCTACTCTTTTGGTAAAGAGGGGGAAGGGGAAGGGTACTGGTGGATAAGGAAGAGTCTAATATGGGGAGTATGTTCAATATGAAGTAAATACTGTTTCTTTTCTTTTAGTCAGTTTTTTCATAATGTATGCGGACTACATTCAAGAAAGGTGGGGTTTAAACTTGTGAGGGGGACAAGGGAGGGGCAGACCTGAAGCCCTCTCCTCCATATGAGAGGAGTAGCCTTCAAACCCAAGGGGAGAGGAAGGGGAAACAGACTGGGGGAGGAGGTTCCAGGAGGAGGAGGAGGAGGAGCAAAGGGGGTTTGGAGGCACAAGGAACCCAGGTGGGTTTTGACAAAGGGGATCAGGGATAAGGGGTGGGGGTGGTGTTAGTAAATGCCAGGAGCTTGGGAAACAAGTTATCAGAGTTCCAGGTCATGCTGTTTGGGGGGGAGGTGGATGTGGCAGTGGTCACGAAAACATGGGTCAACAAAAACCATAACTGGGACCTAAATGTGAGGGGGTACACTATGCTTAGGAAGGATAGAAAGGAGGGCAGAGGGGGAGGAGTAGCTATGTACATCAGAGAGGGAATAGAAATTGCTAGGGTAGAAGAGGCAGAGGAAAACATGGAGGCATTATGGGTCACCTTATGAACCCCGGCAGGAGGTAAGATCAAGCTGGGTGTAGTATACAGGCCCCTGAGATGGATGATGTCCTGAAGGATGGTTTGCTGGACAACATTATAGCCCAATGTGGACCAAAAGGGGAGAGAGTGTTTTTGATGAGGGACCTTAATACACCAGGTACAAACTGGGGAACCATGTCCTCTAAAGTAGCCAAGGAGCAGAGGCTGCTGGATGGCTTCCAGGATGCATTCTTAACACAGCATGTGATAGAGCCCATGAGGGAGGGACATGTCCTGGACACAGTTCTGGTAGATGGGAATCTGGTAAGGGACCTGGTTGTAGAGGATCCCCTGACTGGGAGTGACCATGACACTGTCTGGTTTCAAATTAGCATGGGGGGAGGGGGGAGAGATCTAGGATACTGGCCATGGATTTCAGGGGAGCAGACTTTATGGGCATGGGAAATATTCTCAAGGATCACTTGAAGGGGATTACAACAATGACAGATGTGGAAAAGAGATGGGAGGTCATAAAATGTGGACTTCATGAGGCAGTCAGGACCTGCGCTAAGGTGAAGCATAAGGGAGCAAGGTCACATAAACCACGCTGGTGGACCAGTGAAGTTCAGGTAGTGGTCAGGGAGAAGAAGGCTGCCTACAATGAATACAAAACATTGAGAGGGGAAAGGGAAACGTACCGTCTTGCATCTAGAAAAGTCACTCGGATGGTGCGGGGGCAACATCCAGTAAAGAGAGGTGGCTGGCAGAGGGGATATGGGGAGGGGAAAAGGGGGGTTTCTGGTACATTGGGGAGTGGAGAAAAACTAAGAGCCAACTTGGCAGATTGAGATCAAATGGAGGGTGGCTGGAAGAGGCAAAGGAGCAGGTGGAGGTATTAAATGAGTACTTCACCTGGGTGTTCACTGGGGGGGGATGGGATAGTTACAAAGCAAGGAATGAGGGGGATAGAAGTGGTAGTGTGTGGGACTGGGGGAGCAACAGATATGGAGCATAAGGGAGGGAGAGGCACTCCTGGGGATTCACACCAGGACATGGTTAGAAAGGCCAGCAAGGTGGGGGGGGCACGGATGATGCTATCTCCACCAAACAGGTGTGGCAAGCCCTTAAGACACTGAAGAAAAATAAACCTCCTGGGCTGGATGGCATTCATCCGAGAGTACTATGAGAGTTGGTGGACATACTGGCCGCACCCCTGGTGGAGCTGATCAACAGGTCGCTTGAGACAGGGAGGGTACCTAGGGATTGGTGTGAGGTGCATGCAGTGCCAATCCATAAAGCAGGATCAAGGGAAGTACCAGGTAACTATAGACCCATCAGTTTGACCTCGGTGGTGGGAAAATTAATGGAGAGTATACGAAAGAACGACTGGGGATGTTCTTGGAGGAGGAGGAGGGAGGGCTGGATAGCTGACAACATGGGTTTGTGCCAGGTAGATCATGTCAAACCAGCCTTGTGGAGTTCTACGAATGGGTAACATCGGAACTGGACAGGGGGACGCCTGTGGATGTACTATTCTGGGACTTCGGCAAGGTGTTTGACTCGTTCCCCCACAATGGACTGGTGGAGAAACTGATGGGGTTGGGAGTGGGCCCTTTGATGGTCAGATGGATAGGAAACTGGCTAGCTGAATGCACACAGACAGTAGTGGTTGGTGTGGAGCTCTCAAACCCTAGAAAGGTCGGTAGTGGGGTACCGCTGGGCTCGGTCCTGGGTTTGATCCTGTTTAATGCATACATATCTGACATCAGGGGGGGTATAGGATGTCAGATGAGTATCTTCATTGATGACTCCAAGATGGGAGCAGTAGTTGAGGGGGAATAGGGGAGGTTGGCCCTGCAAGGGGACCTGGACACCCTGGAAAGGTGGGCTCATACATGGAAATTAAATTTCAACACCACCAGGGGCAAGGTGTTACATCTTGGCCAGGGGAAACCCTAAACACAGGTACACCCTGGGAGAGGACGCACTAGAGGCCTTGGCTGGGGAAAAAGACCTAGGTGTCAAGGTGGATGCATGTATGAATAACTATGAGCAGTGCAGGATAGTGGCTAGCAAAGCAAACAGGATGTTGGGATGCATTGTAAGGGGGATCACCTCTAGGAGCAGGGAAGTGATTCTGCCACTATACAATGGACTGGTTAGACCACACCTCAAGTACTGTGTACAGTACTGGAGACCGCACCTGAAGAGGAACATACAGCTCCTGGAGAGGGTACAGAGGAGGGCTACCAGGATGATTCAAGGACTGGGGGAGTTGACTTATGAGGACAGACTTGAGGAGCTCTGCCTGTTTTCATTGGAGGAGAGGGGAGATGGGGGGACATGATCAAGGTCTTCAAGTACCTCAAGGGAATAAATAGGGTAAACATGGAGGGGATCTTTAGACTACAGGAGGGAGGTATCACCAGAGGCATGGGTTGAAGTTGGAAGGTGGAAGAATGGGGGGGGGAAGAGGAGGAGGCTTTTCACTGAGAGGGTGGTGGAATCTTGGAATGCGCTGCCTGGCAAGCTGGCCCAGATTTCCATGGTGGAGGGCTTCAAGAAAAGGTGGGACAGATACAGAAAGGGGAAGTATCAGAACACAGGGGGGAGGGCCCCGCTTCCCAACAAGGGACCTGAGGTTTGAGCAGACTCGATAGACCGTAAGGCCTAATCTGCTGGCAATTAGTATGTTAGTATATATTTCCTTTTGATGTATTTTATGTTTTTCTTCTTTCTGTATTTCTTTCATATGAAGTTAACATGTATTATTGTTTAACCTTGGTTTTTGTTATTTTGTATATTACAATAAAAGATTCCCCTACTTTTATCAATAAGTGCCACGGGATCTTTAACGTCTACTTGAACAACCACCAGAGCAGTCAGATATCGCCCTTCCCCCTTTCTTTTATAATTACTTACTTTACCAATGGCTACTACAATGATGCACCTTGATTGTGTCCTTAACTTTTGCTGTTTCCTCAGAGTGTACCAACTCCTCTGTGTTAAATTTGCTGACTTTTCACTTGTAGTTTTGTACAGTGTACTGCACATGTAACATGTTTTCTCCTTTTACCCCTCCCCTGGGTCACACCTGGAAATGAGCCCTGGCTCAGTGTGCCTTTCCTAGTTATCAACTTTTAAATAAAATAAATACATACATACATGAATAAATAAATAAATAAATACATAAGCATTCAGTCATTACTATTCAAGTGCTAGCAGCACAGCTGTTAGCACCTATTGTGGTCATGCATATTCTTTATTGCATTTAGTCAAGTTTATGGTCACATTCGGTGTGAGTGATTTGGCTGCATTATGTCACTGATGATGTCAGTGATAGGACTTTTAGGTCTAGGTGGAGGGTTTCAGACTTACACAAGGCTCAGTTTAATCACTTGCACACTGTACATTTTTTCTTTCTCACTACAATTTGTGCTGTATGAGAGAAATTGTGAGACGTTGTTGCTGATGTAGTGAAGGGTTTCAGCTGAGCTAAATAGCAGATATTTGGATGACTGAACTTAGTTCTATAGTATGTTTTAGTCAATTAAATTAGTCCCAGCTGAGGCTTGTCTATGTTTGAATACAATTCCAGTCACATGTTTTGCAGATTGTGACATAACATATCCACCATATGAACTGCAAGTCACTTACCTGTAGCTCAGTGGCACACTGAATATATGATTGGCAGGCAAAGGATCAGTGATCCAAATCCTGGCAGTGACTCAAGCATTTTCTTTGTAAGATGGAAACTCACTTGAGTGGGGATTCATGGTGGTGTGGAGATGGAATAGTAAATTACATGAAAATCAAATTTAAAACAACTTTTTAAGGTAAATCACCTACTGGAATTAAATCCTCAGTTGCCTGTTTTGCAGGTTGTGACATAACCTCTACATCTTAGGAACTGCAACTCACTTGCCTGCAGCTCAGTTGCACACTGGCTGTGTGTTTGCTTAGTAGACAAAGGGTCAGGGGTTCAAATCATAGCAGGGACTTACACATTTGTTTCACTTGTTGTTTTGTAAAATGGAAACTCGATTCATTGTTGTGTAGAGTTGGAATAGTAAATTATATGAAAAGTGCATTTAGATAACAACAATTTGTGAAAGTATATCACCTGCTGGGATTAGAGTGCCAGTTGTCTGTTGTGCAGGTTGTGACATACCTTTAGACAACAGGAGTTGCAGCTTACTTACCGGTAGTTCAGTGGCACACTGAGTGTGTGTTTTCTTAGCATGCAATGGATAAGTGGTTCAGATCCTGGCAGAGACTGAAACATTTTCTTTTAATTTTTTTTGTAAGATGGAAACTCACTTTAGTTCTGATTCATGGTGGTGTGGAGTGGAATAGTAAATTATATGAGCAGTAAATGTGGCTTAGAACAACACTTTGTGAAGGTAAATCACCTGCTAGGATTAGATCCCCAGTTGCCCATAACCTCTACATTTAGGAACTGCAACTCACGTCCCTGAAGCTCAGTGGCATACTGAATGTGTGTTTGCTTTGGGGAAGCAGTATAGTGCAGTGGTTAAGGGCACTGAGCTGCAAACTTGGGAGACCTGGGTTTGAGTCCCATCTGCACCCACTTGCATACTGTGTGACCCTGACCAAATCACTTAACTTCCTTCTACTCCCAGGTCACACCTAGAAATAAGCGCTGGCTTAGTGTACCTTTCCTGGTTAAACAATTTACCCTTTCCCTTAGCAGGCAAAGGATCACTGGTTCAACTCTTTGCGGGGTCTTAAACATTTGTTTCAATCATTCCATTTTTAAATGGAAACACTCTTGAGTTGCCACTCATGGTGGTGTGGAGTCAGAAAAGTAAATTATATGAGACATACATTTAACTAAGAACAACAATTTGTGAAGGCATATTGCCTGCTGGGATTAGATCCACATTTGCCTGTTTTGCAGGTTGTGACATATCTCTACACCATAGGAACTGCATCTCACTTAACTGTAGCTCAGTGGCACACTGAATGTGTTTTTGCTAAGCAGGCAAAGGATCAGTGGTTTGAATCCAGCTACAGTATATCATACTTTACTACATAATCATTTCGCACTTTGCAGGTCTTATTTTAACGCTTTTAGTTCCATTGGTACTTTGATTATTTCTGAAGTAGTTTTCATTTTATATTTACTCATTAAACAGTTCTCTGCCTGATAGTATTAGGCGTGATGTAAAGAGTCATACTCTATTTGGAGACTGGCATATCTAGTTCTGTTCCTGTTTATACCTCATCAGCATTGTGACCTCACGTATTGTGATAACACAAGTGACCAGTCTTGCAGCATGTGATTAGTTCTTTTTGATCTGTTTTGATATCACAGACAGCAAAGCCATAGTGTGTCTGCTGTGCTCAGCCTTTGCTGATTGTAGAGTGAGGCCTTTTGGCACCATGCAATTCTGCTTAAAGTTGGGTCAGTCCAAATTAATTCATGTGCATTTGCATATGTCTCCCATGATGCTTTGCATTATTGGGGTATGTGCAATTTGTGTTTTCAAAGGGCGGATGATGTATGAGGATAAATCAGAGCTATGTCAGTCTTCACATAAAGTACTGTTGCACACATTACACCAAGTACTGTAAAGTAGAAAATATTCTAACTAGTAAAAGGGGAAAGGAAGAAAAATACTTCTGATATAAGAAGTAATAGTTCAGTACTTTGGAATTATACTTTTTCCAGGAAGTACAGTAGCTCTTTAATAGCTGCATCTAGTATTTATTTTTATTTTAATACATTCAAAGAGTACCTTTGAGCACAAGTGCTGGTTTATAAGGGTTCCAGTTCAAAGTACAGTTACAAACAGAACAAAAACAATTACAACAATTACAATGGAATATAGTCAATACAAACACAACATATAATAGGGTGATTAAGGTACGATTATGCCAACAGTTTTAAAGAGTCCTTTGATACCCTTCAAAATATACTTTATATGCATGGAGTCAGGGTCACATTTATTATGGAGAAAGAAAAGCCAAAATAAACTGGGATACCAGATGGAAAACTGGTATATACTCTGCCTGTACTGTTTAGGTGGGCCTGTACTGTTTATCTGGGCCTGTAAGGTGTTCCTTACAATGGAGAGAAACTTTTACATCTACTGCTGGGAGTCTTATATAAACACAATGTATTTATCTACAAATTGGTACTGGAAACCAATGCATAATAAAAACTGGGTTAAAAGGACATTTGTACAAATATTGTTTAAACAGTTAACTAACATTGCAGCTGTCTATGCAGTGTTTTAATAATCCAGTTTGTGTATAGATTTAGCAGATTATAGGGAGTACCCATAGTTAGAGACACCAGACCTATGCCGCTGTGTTTACTGGAAATAATTTCGTTCACCCCTAACAACCCTCCCCTTTCTACATAGACCCCAAACTGGCTCGCTACCCCATGCTTTTTATTTTTCTTAACAAATGTTGACTCATATATTGCATTGTATCCCCCCCTCCCCCTTTTTTTTTAGAAGGGGCTGGGGGCTACAAAAAGACAGTTGTAGAATGCTGTCCAAGATAAAGCAGCCTAGCTAAATGATAAAAGAGGAAACAAGGCGAGGCGGGCGTCCTGCATGCGAGCCTTGTACGTCTTATTATCAAGTTAATTAAAGGCAGCATCTGACAATGTCACTCGGCTGTAGAAAAACGGATTTAAATGCAAGGTCTCCCAGGACTGCGTGTCAAGGGCTGCTTTTCACCGAGCTCCCACTTTCTCTGGCTGCAAACATGTACTCGGAATTGGAGGGGAGGGGATGGGGGCCCGCTATAAAAAAAAGGGTGGGCAGCAATTGACAGAGGCAATTATTAAATTGTGATGTTCAGAAAAATGTTAAAGAAAGCTTATAAAGCCACCCCAATACTTTGTGCTTAGATTGAGTGCAATATATAAAAAGACACAAAGGCATCAGAGACGAAAAAAAGAGTCTCTCTCTCTCTCTCCCTCTCTCTCTTTTCTCTATCCCTTACATTAAAGGCGGCTCTTCAGATTGGGTTTTAAGGATCCAGGGACATTAAAACAGAAGTCGATTTAAATGGACCCATTGAGATGCAGCAGGCGGGTAGCTGGTGGACTCGAGGTCAAGTGACGGACGGATTATATGCTTCTTCATAATAATATTAATTAAACAATTTGCATGCTAATAAGGTAACAATTATCAGGGCTCCTGTTGAAAGATTCAGGTTATTACAACACGCCAATCTGGGGGCCAGAGGGTCAGGGAGTGAGAGGCGAGAGAAATTTCAACTCAAATTAACATTCTGTCAGCTCCAGAAAATGGGATAAATAAAGTCGAATTAATTCTCTATAATAAAGAGAGGGAGAGAGCACCCCCCCCCCACACACACACACACTCACACACATTTTTATTCTTGCTGGAATGATTACCATTCTGTATTCAAAAACACGTCTCCCCTACATTCCTCCTTCTCAAATCCGACTCAGAATGAAGCGTTTATCGCTACAGGCAAAATTTGGTCCAGTGGACACAGTTTACATTTAGAATTTATAGAGAAATAAATTAAATTATGGTGAAAAGTGAAGACCTTGGCCCCTGACCCCCCACACACACACACACCACCACCACCACCACCACTACCACACACACAGTTAATGCCAAGTAGCTTTTGATTCTCTTATAGGGCGCCAAGGAGTTCTTCGGTATACCTCTCATACGTTAAAGGGGGTCTTTCAAGAAATTATTAAAGTGTAACAATGATGGCAGGCACGACAACTCATTGATGGAAGCGGTCCCTTCTGTTTAAGACACCACAGCGCCTGGCCTCTTCCCATTTCCCCAATGGTCAGGACTGTAAAAACGCCACAGCGTTTAGCACTTATAAAAGGTTTTGATTTTATGTTGTTTTGAAGCACATAACAGGACAGTGAAAAGTACTTGTTAAAAGTTCACCAAAATGTAAACTCAAAAGTACTCCTACACCAAAACAAACAAACAAACAAACAAACAAAAAACTCTGCCAATGAAATTAATTTACATCATGTTATGTTTAGTTCCATAGCATGGGGGTTCTTTGTGAATAAGAAACCGTATAATAATATTAATAGCATTATTAATGAGTCATGACTATATGGAGTGAAGAAGGGGATTTCTGAAATATGGAAAGCACTGATCCACATATGTTTTTTTCCTGTGGATTTTTGGTCTGGCTGCCATTTATACTGTAACACCGCTCTTAATAAAATAGATATACATTATATATTGGGTATAATGAAATGAAATGTGACTGAGGAGTCGAGAGCTTTCGGTCCGCACCGACAGAGTTTTAGCAACCAGTAATCTCGATTTCCAACGCCTGTAGCCGTTTTGGTTTTGTCAGGGGTGCCGGGGGAGCCGGTCTGTGAGGGGGGAGAGAGAGGGAGAGAGATGGGGAATCCATTTATTGATTGAACATGCCTGTATTTACATGGTCATAATTTGTTTTCACATTGTCTCTTGCTCAAAGTTCTGCCAACTAACTTTCTTTTTCTTTCTTTCTTTCTTTCTTTCTTTCTTTCTTTTTCTTTCTTTCTTTCTTTCTTTCTTTCTCTCCTTTTTGACCTCCCCGCTCTTCCTCAGTCTCTGTTTCCCTAAATTTCTTTATTCAAATAATCAGTTCAGCCCTCCTGTCCTCCATCTTCTTTACTTTCTTTACATTCATTTTGTTTCGTTTCCCTTCCTTATTTCTTCATCTTTGCAACTGCCCACCCCTTTAACTTTATTAAAATAATTTTAGTTAATTTTCTTCCTTCCTGTCTTTCCTCCAACCTTCTGTCATTCTCCCACTGTTGCCTTGATTTTCTATACATTGTACTACATTTGGTTTCTTTATTTCTTCCGTTCTCGATTCCTTTTCTTCTTTTTTTTATGAAAATTAGCCTCCCTCCCTTTTCTTTTTTCTTCTGCCCCCTTTCATTTATTTCTTTTAATATACACCAACCCTTCCTTCTTCTCACCTCCCTCTCCCAGTCTCCCTTTTCCTTTCTGTATTCCTTCCTCCCTCCACCCCCTGCTATGGCCTACCCAACTATGAATCCACACATCTAACACATATATTTTTGTTCTGGTCTGAAGCGGCTGCTGGCTTTAATGATCCCGTTATGTTCCGTCTGCACTTTTTTCTCAGGCACTGAGTTTGTAAACTTCATTGGGAATATAATTTAATTATAACAAATCGGGCTACAGTCTCAACCCCATTAATCACCGGCAGGATGAAAGAGAGAATTACTCTCTTTCTCTTTCTAAATTATTTTTTATATCCCGCCTACCTTGCTAAACTGGCGCTGTGTTTAATTAGCCAGGGTCATGTAATTAATAATTTAATATTTGCCTGTCAATAAAATCAATATAGGGGGTGAGTGGAATTAAAAACCCTCAATTTGCATTTATTTATTTGTATTATTGTTAGCACCTCACCTTTAAACAGTATTGCGGATTTTTTCTTTATTTTTTGTAGTGCAGGGAGGAGATGAAAAGGGGTTGTAGTTCTAAATTCGATGTGACAGCTCTGGAAAGAGCGGATGATGAATCTCCTATTATTGGATCAGTCTATTTGCCGCTCAATGTCTCCCTGTAATTGGAGCAACATCACTTTAAAGGTTCAGAGAGTGGAGCCGTTTCCTGGGTTTGAAAAAAAAGCTAGTGACTGCTGCTCCACAATACACGCCTGTGAATGTTTTAAAGGGAAATCTATTAGTGATTTTTGAGAGAGAGAGAGAGAGAGAGATGTGAGATGTACAATATGTGTGTACTTGGGCTGTTTACTATTTAACTGGGTATCAATCAGATGGGCAAGTTCTCCAGCACTGCTCCCCCCCCCTTCTCCATCCCTCCCCTCCCGTCTTGTTCTGATGTAGTCCTTATCAAAGCCCCCCTTGTCTTGTTGTGACAGCTCTGATATTGTTTATTGAGGTGGATGTCAGGTATAATTAGCAATCGATATGGAAAACGTTTTCACCCAAAGAAGCCGCACGTCTCTGACGTCAGCGCCGATTAACGCCTCTGATTGGGCCCCCAATCCCCCAAGCCTGAGCTAATTATTGGAAGCCCTGATGTGGATAAAGTAACGCTCATCCCCCCTATCCCCCCCCCCCGTTATTTTTTTTTTCCAGCATGTCTGCTCCTGGCTGCCCACTCGCACTGCCTGCGCGCTGAACTCCGGGCGCCCTGCAGCCTCTCTCCGTCCGCCAGTCCCTGCAGCATCATCATCATCATCATCATCATCTACAGCAGCAGCATTGGACATGATGGACAGTCGTCTCCTCGATCACCCCCATGCGCAGTTTGGGGGCTCCCTTGGCGGCATGGTGGGCTTCCCCTACCCGCTCGGCGGGCCCCATCACCATCACGTCTACGAGCTAGCCGGGCACCAGCTGCAATCGGCCGCTGCCGTGCCCTTCTCCATTGACGGATTACTGAACAGCTCCTGTGCGGCTGCCTCCGTGGTGACCCCGACTCCCCTACTGCCGACCGGATGCACTGTGAACGGGGAGAACCAGCAGTTCAAACTGTCAGGTAAGGGGATGAGGGGAAATTAAATAAGGGGACAGAGGAGAGGGGTCAGGGGGTGAAGCGAGGAACGGGGGAGAGAAGTGAGGGGAGAGGGGTCAGAGGTGAGAGGAGGGGTATGTGAGAGAGTGAGTTCCAGTTGCAGGCGAGTTCATTAGCACTGCCAACAAAAATATTCCCCAAACAGGCATCCGCCACTTCATCAGCACCAATTGACCCAGCTACTGGACTTCGGAAGGGAGTAGATTCTAAACGGAGATAACCTTTAGTCGTCTGAAAAAGTCAGCAGGTTGTGCCTTAGCCGATTGCGAAAACGGGGGCAAGCAATTGTATTTTCTTAAAGAGAATAGCTCCAGCACACTCCTCTGACTCAAGGCGATCTCGAAGGATATAAATATGTATATAAAATAGAAACGGGTAAATTATATATAGCTAAGGGCAAAACGAACCCATCGGAGGTGCAGTGTGTGGGGACGCGGTTGTGTGCAGGTAGAGCAGGGTATTGGAGGTGTGTGTAGAATTTGTATTCCTTGGGCCCAGGCAGGTTTGTGTGGGAAAGAATAATATTTAACTTTACATGGCAACTCATGGCACATACGTGGTGATGAAAAAAATACTAATTCCGTACCAGAGTAGTCATTAGAGAAAAGAAAATATCAAAGCAGGCCAGAGGGGAAAGGGCAGAATAGGAAGACTGCATGTGGTTTTAATAGCGAAACAGTTGGTCTCGGAACTAAACATACTGTAACAATAAAAATAAATTAAAAAAACTCGAATCACATATGTATGCATGTGTGTATATAATATAAACTGCGCAATAACTCGGTAATGGGTAACTTTGGGAGGGTTATATACTTTATGAATTACTAGAAAGTGAGATCAGTCGGGTTAACGACAGTACAGTTAAATCTGAACAGTAAGATACACATTAATGATCTGATAATTTCGTAGTCTGCAGTTTCCTTTGTTTTCTGTATTATACTTAAAATTGACAGGGGAAGGAAAAAGTACCTAATATAACTGCAGATCAAAGTTGTAGGACACATGGTGTGGATGTATGACAGAAAAACTGCACTTAAAATACAAATACAATTTGATTTCATTGTATTGTAAGGTTTCTTTCAATTGCAATAGTCGGTGGTGACAGCAAGAAGTGCACAGTAAGTAGTTTGCTAAAAACCATAAAATGCAAAGTTTGGGGGAGTATTTAAAAGTGCAAAAAGTACAGTGGGTAAACGTCTGCAGGTGTGTCTCTTATCTGTGATGTGTTCCAAAGGTTTAAGACTGGAGGCTGGGAGGGGGTACTGGTTGGGATGACACGCTGCTGTCTGACCCACAGTGTGCTGTAAATTTGCCGGGTTATTTTGGAACTTGAGATACCGTGGGAACAGGTAAACCGATGCTGTGGGAAAAAGCCGCCTCGGTGCAAACAGCATCTTTTTTTTTCGGGCAAACAGCCCCACTGTAGTCAAAGTGTGTGTGTGTGTGTGTGTGTGTGTGTGTGTGTGTGTGTGTGTGTGTGTGTGTGTGTACTTATGCGGCTTCACACACTTGTATTTCCTCGCAAGTTTAGAGTTGCCAGCTCACTTTCTTCCTGATGGGTGAAATGATGATAAACGATGAACAATAAAATGCATTTTATGAATGTAAAACTAGATATTTTTGAAAGATAAATCTGAAAGAAGAGTTGTGTGTGTGTGTGTGTGTGTGTGTGTGTGTGTGTGTGTGTGTGTGTGTGTGTGTGTGTTCAAGTCTTATTTGCTGGTTTGCTTTTTTTAATTGTATTTGTTTCTTTTTTTAAGATTCGTGTGATCCGGACAAGGAGAGCCCAGGCTGTAAAAGGAGACGGACCCGAACTAATTTCACTGGCTGGCAACTGGAGGAGCTGGAGAAAGCCTTCAACGAGAGTCACTATCCAGACGTATTCATGAGGGAAGCCCTGGCCCTCAGACTCGACCTCGTGGAGTCCAGAGTACAGGTAAAAAAATAGTAATTTCATTCAGAAGAGATTGACGTTGGCGGAAGGGGTAGTTCATGGCAAAAGAGAACAATAATGAAACTGGCCCAGATGTGCAGAATGTAACTTTATCTACACACACACACACACACACACACACCTCTAATTGTTACAGCACGTGTTTGAAAAACAGGAGGTTGCAGGTTCAAACCCAGCTTTAGCCAAATAGTCGGTGTGAGACATTATGCAAGTCTGTTAACCTCCCAATGTTTCGATCCACCCAGGTAGAGCGATGGATAGAAACAAAACAAAACAAAACAAAACAGAACTGGAAAAGTGATGGGGTGTCTCAGGTGGGCTATCCTGGAAAAATAAATTATAAGATTATATAGATATAGATATATGTATATACTATATTTCAAGATACAGCAACACTTAATATTAGGGGGTGGGGTGGGGTTATACATTTAAAGAGAACTCACTAAGGGATAACCTATCCTCTCCCTTGCGCAGAATCCTAATGTGTCTTATATAACTGGAATAACTGGAATAACGGCACTAGTTTATCTCTTTGTATTCGAATGAAATTCACTCTAAAATGATGAACCCCAAAGAAACTCGTTAAACCTGTATGAAATGCGAGAGAATTCCGAGGATCAACTCCCCTGCAGAATTCAAACACTTCTATATATATATATATATATATATATATATATATATATATATATATACACACACACACACACACCATTCTGATAGTTACTCTTAGAAGAACAACTATTCCGGGTATGACTGGTCTCTGGGGCAAATGATAGATGAAAAGTAAAAACATTTTAGACAGTAATCAATGGGTGTTCGAAGAGGAGAGCTGAATATTTTTTTTACCACTGCCCATTTTAAATATGTGCATGATTTCAACAATGAAAACGCCATTTGTAAAGGTTGTTGCCCGAATTTGTTGTTGGGAGGCATCTTTTGCTCATCGTTTAATAGCTAAAATCCACGTGACATCTGTCTGTCTGTCTACCTATCTATTATTGCATCAGCCCAGCTCTTTCACAGTTCTTAAAAATATATATTTTTGAATTTTGCAATAAAAAGATGTGGTAGGTCTTGTTTTATTTTAGGAAGGGAAATAACAAGACTTTTTATTCCTTTTTTTTTTGTTCATAACTATTGGCGCTAACATATTTTTTGAAAATATTTATATGACAAAAGTGAGGTCCCATGTGTTGTGTTTCTTTCAATCCGCAAGCCAGCAAGGGGACCAGAAGTGTGAAATGATTTTTTTCCCTAAAATAAGATCCAAATAAAACATCAGTTTATGTTGTTTAATAAACTTCCTCGTGCTGTGCTAGAGAGAACATGAAAAACACTGGATAACAGAAAGAACAAACGATGCACATTGTCTGCAAACAATAATGCATGTTACAAACGAAACAAAAACATTGCAAGGGAAAAATACGTGGCGGTGGGTTTGTTTGCATCTCTTTGGAGGATGCATGTATCCTGCTGTCCCGTTGCACTTGGCAATAGTTTTGTAGTAGAGGTATGATGACATCTGAGATGGTCCCAAATATAAAGATTGAAAGTATCACGCCCCCCCCCCCCAAAAAAAAGAAAGAAACTTAATGAAGTCGGGGATTATTATGAAGCCATTAGCACCGTTTAAAAGCCTCTTTGCTGAGTGCGATCCTCCCCTCCTGACCTGGCCCTGCTGCACGCGGGGGCTCTTGATACAATTTGTTCAGAGATGGTTAAGTGAAGTTGAGACCCTACGTTCGCCTCTAATGCGGTAATGAGACAATCTGTAGTCCCAGACAAGGCCGCCTGCTTCCAGCACAAGAAAGGCATCTTGGGGGGACAAACCACTTACTGGACTGAGAATGTATACCATATGGGAGTATATAATTCACTCTATCTATCTATCTATCTATCTATCTATCTATCTATCTATCTATCTATCCATCCAGACATATACCACACCTACCACACCCATGGTAAATAAACCGGTTAAATCACGTTTTGGAGATTCATATTTTGAACACGTTATTTACACTTAGAATCTGAAAATAGAGAACTATGGATCAGATAGAGTTTACAATGGAAATAAAGGCAGTTTCAATCTAAAACAAGATGCAACTAATAATACATTACCATAAAATAAAATATGGGTAAATGAGGTGGTATATAATGAATTAAAACATCAAGGGGACTAACCCGATCATAAAACCATTCTTCCTTTGGGATCGTGGCCTTATGATCTGGTGGATAGATTGATAGACAGACAGACAGACACATAGTGTGTGTATATGTATATATTATATCTGTATCTCTATATATTTTACTCTGCTGATCTACTGCATCTGTTGTAATGGTGAGCCTCTGAGGATCAAGGACAGATATAAATAAATTCTATATATATATTGTGTGTGTGTGTGTGTGTGTGTGTGTGTGTGTGTATATACACTGTTAATAAAAATTAGATAGATAGATAGATACGTGTGTGCTTGCTATACAATTTTTCAGAGACTGCATGTCCAGTTTGATTTGTCTCAGTCGGTGTTGGGCAGTCTTAAAATAAAAATAAGCCCCTTAGTGTATTCTTCATAAAGTTAACTACTGTACAGATATATTTTTCATCATCTTTTCTTTTACCACGAAATGCCTTTAAGTGTCCCGTTCTGGGTGCGAGAGATGAAATCATGGGGGTTAATAAGTTCTTAATGCCAAGAGTTAGGGGGTTACCAGTGGTTGTCATTGAACTGGTGAGACAGAGACAATTCCATCTACTTTGCGGACTAATGATTGTTTCTAAACTGTTTCTACATGCACCATGTGTGCAATAAAATTGCCAATTTCTGACCAAGGTTCGGATGCAATGAGAAAGGGCGCGCTAAAGACCTCTGACTTCAGTAGTGTGATAGCCAGGGTTAGCACTTCCCTTACACGTTATATTATCATGTATAACACGGCGTTAGTCCTGCTCCAGTTTCACAATGGGCACCACTGTCCCCTGCAGCAGGGTGTCCTGTATAGCCCAACGTTCCCCATTCTAGATTCTCATTCTGAAGGGTGAAATTGAGACTCCCTGCCTCCACCCGAAAAAAAGCAATCTGCGAGTCAGTTTGGCAATGGAGTGGGTGTGAACTCGCCCAAACATGGTTTTAATTGCTAGTGTGGCACTGCGCGTCCAATTAATTTGCCTGTCAATTAGCTTAATTCGGTTTATTGCTGTTGAGCGTGTAAACAGCAGGCTCCCGCACTACTGGTACTGTGAAGTCACACAGATAACCAAGGAGCTATAGGCAGCCAGTAGCGATAGGACTGGAGGTACAATCTGATGGGGCATATGCAAATTGAGGCTCATCACTTTTTAAAAATGAAGATCTTTTTTAATTAGTTTGTATCTATATGGAGCCCTGCTTTACTTGCTAAGTACTATGTCTCTCTGACAGATAAAACTTTAGAAAGTTTCTTTTTACAACACCAGAGTGCCATGACTACCTTATCGTTATATGTATGGCTGTACCTGTGGTCCTGAGCCAAAAAAACAGGGGGTTCTGTCTTTAGTGTTGAAAGGTGTGACGGGCCTAAATTGTCCTTGGTTTCTCAGTTGGGCAGTGTAGTCTTACTCTGCCTCCCCCCCCCACCCCAAACAAACAAACACTCAAACAAAAACTGAGCAACAGGAATTCCAATCGGAGAAGGAGCTCAATTTTCTACTTTTTGTATGATCTGTTTATTGAAAGTTTTCATTGGAAGGACTATAAACCACAAAAAATACATGCAACAGTTTAAACTATCAGTGTGGTGTGTGTGTGTGTATATATATATATATATATATATATATACACACACACACACACACACACACATATATATTTCTATATGCCTGTTAGGGTGACAGCCCTCGGGCGCGGCGATATCTGACCGCGGATATCTTCGCAATACCCTTACAGATTGGAGGTGTCTCCTTGTTTTTCCAAGCTCGCCTGTTCAGCTGAGTGGAGGCCTTCTCCCCTATACCTAAGTATCCCTCAGTGCTTATACCGTCCTCAATACAGTGAAAGTGCAGGTATAGCTGCTCTCTACTCTCCTTTCCAGGTAATTTTTCAGGTTTGAGTACCAAAAAGATGTCGAGAGTAAAAATCTATATATCTACAAATTTCGATCTATACATATACATATGCACACATACCACATATAGGATAGCCCAATATTGAGGACATATTATTTGGTCATATTGTGTTCTTAAGGTTACAGTATGTGGATGGATGGATGGATGGACGGACGGATAGACATATGGATAGATAGAAAGATAGATAGATTGATTTTGTGTCCCATCCTCAACCTGGACATGGCTGCCATTTTAATCGCTTTTCATTGTTCGGTGTATAGGTGTGGTTCCAAAACCGGCGAGCTAAGTGGAGAAAGAAAGAGAACACGAAGAAGGGTCCCGGGAGGCCGGCCCACAACTCGCACCCGACTACCTGCAGTGGGGAGCCCATGGACCCAGAGGAAATCGCCCGCAAAGAGCTCGAGAGGATGGAAAAGAAGAAAAGGAAGCAGGAGAGGAAGCTACTCAAAAGCCAGAATAAGCACTTACACTCACCGAACAGCTACAGCCTGCACACACCAGGTTCTGACAGTGACAGCAGTGTATCCCAGACCCACGAATCCGTCTCCGGGCAACTGCCCGAACTAGGCAGGGGACCAACGCCCTCCAATTGCGACCAAGCGGAACAAGCTTTCTTCCAGAGCCAAAGAAACACAGGCCATGCCCAGGCTGGGGGATCGTCGGATAAAGACTCGAGCGACAGCAGCAGTAGCCCTACTTTGTGCCCCAATAGCCGTGCGTCTGCCATCCAAAAACTAAACCCTTTCAGCGTAGAGAGCCTCCTCTCGGACTCACCCCCACGTCGCAAAGTGAGCCTGGATTTCCCTGGTATATCCACTCCCAGGCCCCTCATAGGAAAGGGACACTTCTTACTTTATCCCATCACCCAGCCATTGGGGTTTATTGTACCGCAGAC